>JAOTRR010000043.1:4234638-4248761 GCA_028570945.1 Gogo arcuatus | reverse complement strand
TCTATCTATCTATCTATCTATCTATCTATCTATCTATCTATCTATCTATCATGGTTTCAGTGTAAGGTTAAGTTAAATAACATTTAGTTTATTATTTTATTTATTTGTTTCTTTGTTTACTTATTTACTTATTTATCCCATCTTTACTTCCCAAGTGTGCCAGTAACTCTGGAGCTGACTGAACGTTGAATGGAATGTCGAATACTGTTTATTGATACACGTGTACACACATGCACTTATAGTTTGCTAGAATACAGCATACATTCAGTAAACATGCTTGAAGTGCTCTTCCATTACTGACCTGCTCTACAAAACTTGCCAACTCCTTCAGAGGTCCTTGAGAAGCGACAGACGCTTCAGTTGTACGTCAATGAAACGGAAGAATAAGAAACTTTATTCAAAACATATTGATTTCCTGCCAGCCATAGAAAACCTTTTATATAAGTAATATTGATCTCTTCAATAGAAAGCTACTCTTTATGTATTAAACCTATTTTGTTGGTGGCATGTATGCGCATGCATGCTTGAGAGTGTGAGTGTGTGTGTATATATGTGTATGGCTGGTAATCCTTAACTTCTATTTCAGTACCAAAATACAGCAATGCGTTGTTTGTACGTCATGGAGAGCCATAGGTTTATGGAAAGTTGCTCATCAATATGGATGAATTTTATTGGTTTTAATTGTCCTCCTGCTACACATTCTTGTCGATAAGGTCATATGCCTGAGGCGTAGCTGTACAATGATGACACCAAAACACAACTCATAATTTACTGCCTTGATTGTCGCTGCTCACACAGCCTGAGAACATTTTCAACATTTTATTCAGCAGAATTTCTCTCTCCTTTTCTACCTTCTCCAGAATTAAGTTTCCTCTTCCCTCTTCAAAGTCAGGACTTTCGCCATTATACACTTAAAAGCTTTTCCCCCCCTTCCTGCACCACCTAAAAATAGATTACTGAGTGAAAGCTAAGGGGTATAGTGTAGTCGAGTATCATACAAAAGATTTAGTCCAAAATTGTTTTCATTTATTAAAAATAAGTCCACACAAATATTCTTCCAGAATAGAGTAGGAAGGCTGAGGGAGTTGAATGTAAATAGAACATTGGGTGATAGCAGATTTCTACTTCACCTTTTATTTTTCTTTGAAACCAAAACAAATGTATGCTTATTATGAGCATTATTAGCATTTAATAATGTAACGATAAGATACGATTATCTTTATTAATCATTCATGGGGAAATGAAGGTGTCACAGCAACATGATAGTAAGAATAGGAAGAAGAATAGTGAGGTAGAAAGCAAAAAAATATAAATATGATAATGGTAGTGTCACAAAAATATAAAAACATGGCATTTTATTGAAAGACTGTTATACCAGAATAATGTCATGCATTGAATGGGGATAATAATAATAATAATAATAATAATAATAATAATAATAATAATAATAATAAAGTGAAGAAATGACAAAACCAAGGAACTTGGTGCTCAATCCTTCTGGTGCCTTTCTTATAACTTGGCAACTTTTAACACCAAAATATGGTTTGTCATGGCGAATAACATTTGGACATTTAACCTTACAGGAAAGAATACATTGTCACTCACTCACAAGTGCAATATCATTATATATAACAGATTATTCATTAATACTTCAACATAAGTTGAGTCCATAGTGTCTGAATCTGAACGAGCAAAACCTTGCTAAATGTCCCAGTGCAGTGAAATGAAGCAATTTTGAGACGACTGCTTATGAAACGAGCGTTAAAAAAGCACAAAGCAAAAATTATAACACTTAGGCAGAACGTTTCTTTTTGGCTTAGAACAAAAGTGTCAAATCCCCATAAAAGCATAATCAGTTCAATTCAATTTCATTTTTCTAGCACTTTTAACGAGTGATATTGTCATGGAGCACCTTTATAAAAATCAAGATGCAGATTTCAATCCTTAATGAACAAGCCAGAGGTGACAATGGCAAAGAAAAACTCCTTGAGACGGAAGCAGGCAAAACGAGCAGTGTGTAAATGTAAATGTCACTATCATCACTGAAATGCAACTGACAGGACAGTCTTTATGGCTACAACAGTAATTCTTAGGTACAAGTTGACATTATCCAGGGTGAGACTTGCATAAACTGTTTTTGAGAAGTTCGCCAGAACATCTGCAAAGACTACACCTGAAATGACTCGTTTCCATTATGTTCTCATCCCCAGATGTGCTTCCAGGAACAGCCCGAAGCCTTCAGCCTGTTACACTGACCGAGCTGCTTGTTAGCTCTGTGTGCCTCTACGTCCTGCTCTTCTCCAGATGATGGACGATACATCTGTTCATACCCTCACTCCCACCGCCCCCCTGTGGCATCAACCAACACTGCCCAGATATGTTCCTTACCTTTCCCCTTCTCTCCCATCTCTTTTTTTCCCCTCCTCATTCATGCTTTCCTTGCTTTTCCTGGTCATGTTTTTCCATGCTTGGCTTGACCACCCTTCACTTGCATTTGCTGTTGTCTCTCTAGACTAGCTCTTTGTTTCTGTCTCAGAATTTAACACCATGTTATCAATGGCTTGCCATCATACCTCAAATCTTTTGCTATGACTAGTTGAATCCATATCCATAATATTCTTCATATTTGCTTCACATCAGTATGTATGTTTATGATTTCTCCCCCACTACCCTACCTCTGCACCCTCTCTGTGTTGCTGACACACCAAAGTGTCAATTATGCTACCAAAGATGATGGCGGTTCTTCAGATGAAGCGAAGGTTGGGGCAAATATGGGCTGAAATGCCCTTTAAAGCGACTAATCTCTCACCCCTTAGACTGCCCTGCACAGAAATGTGAATTCTCGTAACAGATTAGCCGAATGTAGGGTGAAGAGTGTAAAAATGAGGATGACCATGCCGCCATGCTGTTTATTTGGATGAGCTGAATAGAAAAGAACCTGTACAGTTACATGTATATGATATATTACCTAAGTATCAACACATGGACAATGACTACAACATCTGAGACTTATCATGACTCGGACTATGATAACGTTCAAGTAAAGAAGCACAAATTTATATGCTTTTTTTATCACTTTGTTTTCCCCGTGTGGTATTTTGTCCATTTACACATTTGCTGTATGCCTTGTCCCTTATTATAAATGACATTTCCTGCCTTGCTGCTGAACAGAATGGTGGCTGAACTTTACATCAATGGGTAGTCCTATATCAGACTACCCTTGTCCCACCATCCGCTGAGACAACAGCAACCCGTATTATCTATACGTTAAACCGCATGTTGAACTTTGGCTGTGTGCCGATCAGCGTTGACCAGTGCCGGACTAATGGACATCAGAATTGACTGATTTCCCAAGTGCAGGAGCATGAGATCCATAAGGACTCCAAAGACGGACTTCCCAGAAGGTCTGCATGCTCCACATTTCTGACCTGATGATCCTACAGGCTAAAAGCCAAGTTACTAAAGAGGATTTGTATTGTGAAGGTGCATCCAGGCTGCTGAAAATGAGTTCCATGTCTTCATGGCCATGACACTTTCTGAAAGAGAGGACGTTCAAAAGAGGAACTGGACCATGCTGCCAGCAAGCAAGGAGGCATCGATTTTTGGCACAAAGCAAACCATCTTTCAACGAATTACTCATAAATAAATAATGAACACCAACATTTCATATTAAGCAATACAGCATAATAGTGATTCTGCAAAGCTGAGCACATGTTTAGTGAAATGTGCCATCATCATAGTTTATGCTTTGAGCAAAATGTATCATATGCTTATCCTGACAACTCGTACATTTCAAAGAGTCAACTTTTACTGTGAACCATTTCTTCTGACTTGTTGAGTCCCAGGGAGTGCATCAGGGTTCTCTTTTAGGTCCTCTGTGAATGGCATTTACTCAAAATTTATTCATCAAATGACCATGAATGCCAATATTGTGGACTTATATTAAGGAGCACAAACAACATATACAGTGTATCAATCACACAGATAATGGATGGAAGAAACCATGTGTGCCTCTATCAGAGTATACACATTATGGGCGAACTGGTCATTATTATATTAGATGCTATGAAACAATCGTATATACATTTGTTTTGACCCAGTATTATTCATGTTGACATGCTCTGCCATCCTAGTTCAATATGCAATGTCTAATCACTGAGCTTTTAGTGTGAGATTAGATTTATGAAGTCACGTTGTGGTTTTCCTCATTCTTGAGCCCTGCTTGTAAAATTTGCCACACTCATATTTAATCAGTGCATATTTATCTTAAGATGATATATCGCTTGTATCTGCTACATTCCAGTAAAGGTGTTGACTTGCATCTCAGGTCATTTTTTAAGTACGTAGCAAGAGCAGAGCCTTTTAGATTTCTCTTTTGCGTCTGGTCCAGTCGACTGTACATTATATAGTTTTTAGATCTGTGTGTTATCATTCAACTATTCATGTTAACTCATGCACTTGGCTTGAGCAGCCATTTATTATAATAAATGAAATGCTTCCAAAACAGTATAATTGGACTTGGAAAAGGAAATGAGGGAAAGGAAATATTACTTTATTACTCTCTAAACTAAAATAGCTGGGCTAAAAATAAGCAAATTTGGTTTGGAAACCCAGTGCTGGATCCAATATGGACAAACCCAGCATGGGTTGCTTTAACCCAGTGAGGTTGGGTTAGTATGTTGAGCCAGCATACTGGTTTGATTTTGTTTGGTAAAAAAAATGACTCCATTACAGTGCTAGCCAATAATCTGAGATAATGTTACAAAGAAAATGTAGCTAGAAGCAATGGAAAAAAAAGCTGGAAAAAGGTTATTGCCAACATGTCTAGTTAAGATAGAAATTTAACTTCAAAAGTTTCTACTGTGAACAAAATCTTACATTAAAACAAAAACAGAAACCACATTTCTTGTCTTATACCTCAGAATTTATTTTTTGCCGCATTGGTGCAGTCGAAAATTTTGGAAAAATGAATCTTAACATAACATGCCTTTTCCCTTATAGGTCCACACCCCTGACCCAGCGTGCTTTGGGTCATTATCAAGCCAGTTTGGGTCAATTTGAGATTTTACTGCTGATTAGTTTACTATATTTTTCTCAGCGTTGCCTGTTGATGCTCATTTTACGTGCATTCCAAATATCAATTGCTTCATACAAAGCCTGTACCAAGCATCTAGACATTTCATGTAGCTCGGTAGATGTTAGGCTAGCCCGAGACTTCAGATTACGCATATAATGTGTATTAAGGTGAAGGGATACATTAATTTGCATGTCACGTCACGTCACATCTGGCACTTGTCACACTGTGTGCATGCGTGAGAAAGAAATACAGGGACGGATTAACTATAAAGCTGGTGCGTTAAAATAATAGGGATGGGAATGATTGTTATGCATAATTGTAAAGATTTGGATAAGTGGGTTGGAGAAAGTATATCTTTTCCTTGGTTCATTGCTAATAGCACTTTTCTCTCTCTTTTCCTCCATTTCTGCTTTGCATTGTGGTTCTTTCCCTCCCATTGAAACGCGTCTCGTTGTTACGGAAGGTCAGTTTCATTGCTTTGAGGTAAATGAGTAAATGGGGCTCAGATAAATGCACTCTCATTTGCCCTAAATGGCCTTTAGATGAACTATGGAGAACGAGTTTGGCTTTGAAAATGAGCAAAAATGTCTGCAGACAACCTGTAAATGACCTTAAATCCCCCCAGAAAATGGAGAAGAGATCAGAAAATCAGCACTGACAAACTTTCTTCAAATGACTCTGTGGCTTTAGGTCTTGCACTTCCAAGCTGAGATCGATTTCTTATTATAAACACACACCCATTTGATTTTCATACTAACTGCAAAGTTGAATTATTTGGGTTATTTAACAGACATGCAGTGTTGCAGTCTGCAACCTGCATCTTGGCTTTGGGACTGTTCTGAGCATCGACATCATGTGCAGATTTAATGTTCTACATGTTTAAAAGGCATCAACATTTTGTGAACATACTGTACTGTGCTTCTTTGAAATGGTCCTTAAATGACAAATTTAATGACAAACGTATGCTTAAAACACTCACCATCCACTCTATTAGGAACACCTGTACGCATGCACAATAAGCCAATGATGTGACAGCAGTGCAATGCATAATAACGTACAGATACATGTCAAGAGTTTCAGTTATTATTCACATCAAACATTGCGTGGTCTTTTTCCATTCTTCAGTTGTCCAGCTGGAACTGTCCAGGAGTGGAAGCCGATTTGGTCTTTTGCTGGCGTCGCTTATCTGCCAAAATGTTTGACATGAGCTGCTTTTCTGCTCATCACAGTCTTAAAGAGTGGTTATTTGAGTGACTGTAGCCTTCCTGTTACCTCGAACCAGTCTGGCTATTCTCCTCTGACCTCTCTCATCAACAAGGTGTTTCCACCCACAGAACTGTCACTCACTGGATCTTTTTTTGCTTGTTTTTTGCCCCTTTCTGTGCAAACTCTAGAGATTGCCGTGTGTGTAAAAATCCCAGGAATTCAGCAGTATCTGAAATGCACAAAGCAGCAGCAACCACATCGCAGCCAAAGTCACATTTTGTTTTATGTGAACATTAACTGAAGCTCATGACCTGTATGGGTTTGATTATATGCCTTGCACTGTTGCCACATGATAATAATAATTACCTGAATGTGCAGATGTTCTTACAAACCTGGACGTTGAGTGTGTATTCGAAACACAATGTACCACTTCAGTAGTATGCGATATCCATTTAATTTTCGTACATTTATCATGTCCTGGTGTAGAGCCCTGAAAGAAAAAAGCCACAGTTTGCTGTTTACATCATGAATTAAAATTAGCAAACAAAACATGCTAAAACACATTTTAAATTACCATGCAAAGGCCGTCATTTGTCACAAAATTCACTTCCATTCAGTTTTGTACCTTGAGTGCTGAAAAACACATTCTGATCATGACCATGTCCATTGCATCAACTGATTTAAAAAAACAAAAAACAAAAAAACAAAAATAAAAAAACAAATCGGTGGAATCCTGTAGTGAACTTCACGGTTCCTCACACACATGAAGATGAAGCAATCACATCATGGTTGTACCATATGTCCTTATATTGAATTGGTCAGATTGTATGTAAGAGCCTGAGTGAGAATGTTATTTTCTTTTGATTATTGTCTTTTTTTTTTTTTTCTTTAGATGTACCAGTGCACAAGTGCAAGGAAAGCTTGTAGTGCTGGCCGTTGTATATTCTCTGTCATGTAATGAACTATTTTAGAGGCAAATATATTTGAGATATGAACCCAAATAATATAAATAAATAATCCTAAAAGAGCAAAACATTTTTGTCTTTTTTTTAGTGGCTGCAGACAACCTACAAAACAGCATCATATTCACTTATTTATTGTCATCACACATTCTCTAAATATAGCTTTGGTACTCAGTAATACAATCAAAATCAAATATTCAAGGAAATGAACAAATAAACAAGTAAGTAAGTAAGTAAGTAAATAAATAAAGCAAGCTGCAAACATGGAATCCCGCAGCGTCACACTGCATTCGTTAATCACTGCCTAATTCACACCCTGCTCTGACATTATTAACGCTGACTTTAGAAACAAGTTGAAGAAACACAAGCAGTTAGCAAAGGAAAGTCATTAGTGAAAATGCTTATGTTTATGAAACAGCTAGGGGGAAAAAAATGTCTAAAAAGGCACTTAATTTAGACTTGGTTGCTCCCACAAACCTTTGTCTTAGTGCACACTAACAGGTGAATTTGAACACGTATCTTTTGTTATGCAATTTGACTTTCCATTCACACTAAATCAGCATTTTCAACCATTGCAAATGCATCTTTTTGAATCTGCTCTGTGGATAAATCTGACATTTTTGCATTGTAGTGTGGATAAGGGAAAACATCACTTTTCAAAAACACTGACGTTCAATTGTTGTCATAAATTTTAAAAAAAATCCAAGATGGCGGAACTTATTTCAATGCTGTTTTCCATCTTTGATTGCTGTGATGTGCAAGAACGTGCATGTTTTCTGTTGCTGTGAAAACAAATGAAAATGGTGGAAATGATGTAAAGGTCATGGGTTGGACACCCAGCATGCTGCTTTCTGTTGTTTCTGTGTATCATTATGGGCAAGAAACATTTGAGAAAAGGATCAAAAGTGCCAGTGTGGGCAAAACATGAAAAAAAAATCAAAAGTGTCCTACTATGTCATTGTGATGTATTCAAACACAGTATTACCTGGTGATGCAGAAGCAGATGGTACAACAATGTTCCTTAGATGTCAAACCATTGGCGCCGTGTTAATTTCTACACACTGTTTTTGAAAGTGCTTTTTCAAGCACTAGTTCAATGTTAGTTGAATGTTGGTCTGGAAATGTCCTTTTTTCATAAAAACGAAGTTTTGATTTTCTTCCCACCACTTGGCAAGGCTAGTAGTTATTCTTTAATAAGTCATTTTTCAGGTCATATGAAGTGGCACTACACTGACCTGTGCCATCAGGTATTCTTGATGTAAATCCTTGAATGTTTACACTTTGCACAACACTAGATTATATTGTACCACTTAAAAACTGAAGAATCAAACAAGCGGAAAGTATAAGAGATGGTGGAAGTCATGAACAGTTCTGAGGAGGACACAATAATACCTGTTTTTACTCGTCTTAGTCCTTACATATAATGCTGGTCAAATCTGCCCCTTTTGACATTTAAAGGCACTGAAACAACCATCAATATATAGTAAGCCATAAATTTGATGACATTTGCTATAATGATCCAAAATAATAAAAATTCCACAATTGTTTTTGTACAGGTACAACACATTTCTGTTGTGGGTTAGTTTTTACCTGCATGTTTTGAATGAATTGGGGATCGTGAAACAATGAAACAGTATATACTTTTTGTTTAGATGGGGAAAACATTGGAAAAATCAAGAAGGGCATGTCACAGTAGGGGCTGGATGTCAAGCCCAACTGTAGGCCATGGTGACCAAGTCCATCCAGCAGCTTCTCTTTAGCTAGAGGGTGCCACCCGTGACTTTCCTCGTTGACAGATGGACAGTTGATTGGAAGCTTGTATGGCTGTCATTTGGTCTAAATAACATCATAAGATGCATAACGGGAACAGCAAGAAACACCTTGCAGGCTCATGTTCATTAGAAACTGTAATATCAGTTGACTGACTCACAAAGTTGAGTGGTATGACTTTGGCGAGAAATCCCGGTTTGAACCACAAGGCTACCTAAGAGTTATCTATCCACAACCACATGCAAGACAAGCTGATCTACAGATCATGTAACTCTGCAAGTCTTTTTTGCCAGTGATTGCTAGTGAAAAGGCAGTTTTCAGAGATATCCATTTTAGTTCAGCATCCTGCATAAGTGGGGCCCTGAATGGACTCCAGGACAAATTGTTGTGCTGGGGGTTTGTGATGGATGGAGGTGTCTTGTCCATTTTAGAAAGGTGGTAATAAGCCTGTGAGACCCCAGAGAGATGCCAACCATGGTGCTGTGATGGCTGGCATGTGAGGACTTGATGGAGACTTTCTGTCCCTGAAGAAGAGTCAGGATCTTGAGAAGCAGGCAATGTACTTTGTCAGGTAAGTAAAGTGAACACTATTTGCAGAACACATTCCACCAGGCTTGTGTGCTAGGGGCTCCTGCATTCAGAAATGTTTCCTGGACTATGTCATAGTTCTCAGTTGATTCAGCCTGAGGCACAAGTCAAGACTGGCTTAGGGTACCAAATCTTGCTGTCTATTTGGTAACTTGGAGGGGGAGTCGCCAGGGTATTCTGACCACTAGCAAAGAGCGGTGGTGGATACCAAGCTCTTGCCAGCTGCAAAATATAGTAGGTGATGGAGTCAGTGGTGTACCAGACATGGTGTACCAGACATGCTGTCCCTACAGGCTGTCCAGTTCTGCCAAGGAGAACCACAAACAGCAATGTCTCAAGTTGGCACTGGTGAGGAGGTATACCTGCACCTTAGCAAATCCTCCCCAGAGCTGAGCTACCAATTTTAGTTGCAGAAGCCACTCCACTGGATGTACATGCATTTTTGACAGTGTCAAAATCTTTAGAATCTGGAGCTGTTGTTAATAGCATCCATGGAAACAGTTTTTACTGCTTTAGAAGAAGAGATAGCTGCACAGCTTAGTCTGTAAGTGCCTCTCGCTCAAACTCAACACTAATTAGACTTTTCTAGTTCTGCCTGATTGAGTTGTGATTGAAAACTTTAATTAGCCGATTATCTTGAGCTCTGTCATTATACTCTCAGAAATGTGTGATGAACATGAGTGCACTAATAGCTGCTTTAGTAGGGAATTTATGAGCTGTGGTTCTAGACATGGCTGATTGGTCCACTATCTGTCTCTCACTGATTTGTATGCACAGCAGTAATATGCCTCACATTGACATGATGATGAACAGCCAAAGTGTTACTTTCTCACAAAGTTTTATCACATTTTGTCAAAAGGTGTTGATTTTTGCTGATTGGTAGTTCATCATGGTTACTGAGTTACTAAGAATATTGCATGTACAATGATGCAAGTAACAGTTATTACAGGATGGACTCTGGGTTTCCTTCAGGTTTTTCCGTCTCCTCCTACTCACTCGGTAGATTCGCTCACTAAAGTGTACACTAAATGGGTGTGAATGTTGCCCTGTGATGGACTGGTGTCACCCAGTTGGCATTCCTTACAACCAAGTGTTCCTAGAATAGGCTCTTAGGATCTTAGGAAAGGCATGCTCTCATTTCTCATAAAGTCTATAACAGTAGCGTAGACCAGCTTTTGTAACTGCAGCCACATGCCATGTTCATGATAAATGGCAGCTCAGTGATACACAGAGAGGGTTTTCCTAACAAGCTGCATTTCCTTAATGGGAATCCGGAGACTTTTAAATAAATTACTGGAAAAAATTTACGTTCTCCCTAGTCATCACTCATGTAAGAAATGCTATTTCAGAAAGCTTTACACTCACTCAAACGCCTGTAGGCCAATTGGCCTGTCAGTTGCCAGCCTCTTATGAGACTGTCTGCGTCTATCTTGAGCATGCTTCATCCACTGCCGGCTTTCTAGGCCTGTCATGGCTTCGCCAGACAAACAACCAGTCACACACACTTAACAGGACAGGACAGCATGGCGGTGCAGTGGTTAGCACTGTTGCATCACAGCAAGAAGGGTCTGGGTTCGAACCTTGTGGCCCACCGGCCCTTTCTGTGGGCACAACTATGGGCAATTTAGAGTAGCCAGTGAACCTACTCCGCATATCTTTGGACCATGGGAGGAAACTTCCTGGAGGCACCCGGAGGAAACCCACAAAGACATAGGGAGAACATGCAAACTCCACACAGAAAGGCCCCCATTGGCCATGAGGTTTGAACCTGGAACCTCCTTGCTGAGCACATGTCAGTCAAGGTGAACTTCTGAGAGCAGAGAAGCCACAAATGAGCATTGTCTGATTTAACATTTAGGGATCTGACAATGCATATTGTGTAATATTGTGTAAAGCAAACCTGAAATAATTGTACTGTTATCCATCTGTCTGGGTCACGGGGGAAGCTGGAGCCAACCCCAGCTGACTTTCAGGCAAGAGGCAAGGTACGCCCTGGGCAGGTCGCCGACCTATCAAACACTCACATTCACATCTACTGGCAACTTAGAGTAGCCAGTTGATCTGTTCTACATGTCTTTGGACTGTGGGAGGAAACCGGAGAACCGAGAGGAAACCCATACAGGCATGGGGAGAACATGCAAACTCCACACAGAAAGGGCTGGTGGGCTGCGAAGTTCAAACCCAGAACCTTCTTGCTGTGATGTGACAGTGCTAACCACTGCACCACCATGCCACCCTGTACTGTTTTATACATTTTTAAAAAAGCAGTCATAAAACATAGCGTTATCCTATTTAGAAATGCAAGGTTGTAACCAAAATAGCATACTATCTGAAATGTGTGGTATCAGATGCCATACTTAACCAGCCAACTTTTTTTTCTGCTATTCCACCAGTTTAATTTTACCTTGAGAAATAAAATGGACAAAGTCTTCACAGAGGTGTGAGAATATGTGGAAAAAGTTTCAAAAATACTAAATAAAGCCATCTGAGCTTCATCCAAGTTCTGAAACGGTGTTGAAATACTGGAGAATATTTTTTTGTTGATAAGCCAATTAAGTGTCACTGTGCAAACGGCGAAACGTTTTCTGTAAAAATGCCAGGAAACTGATATTTTCTGATATTTTGTTTCTGTATGCAAATTTCACTTGCAAGCTAATAGGCACCATTTCATTCACTGCATGATTGTCTTATTCCCAGCTTGATCTCAGACTTTAACTTAGTATGCATTGCAAGAAATCTCCATATGTACTTTAATTAAGCTTCCCTAACAATAAGCTTCCAAAATTCCAAACCTTCTTTTTAATGCAATGCTTTCTATCCATATTAATCTATAAATCTTCTCCATCTAAAAAGTTTTTCATCCACACAAGCAAATTAACAACTGAAGCCAAACCTAGACTGAGTGAAATCTAAGTGTTTAATTAACTTGCTAGAGATAACAAGTAGGTCTGGATAAAGTAACATGAAGTTATTTTAGCTAGCTAGCTATGAAGTCATTGTTATTTGGAAAAGGTGGATAAGTAAATCCATGATGAACTTCATTTCCTACTTTATCAGATTCGCACTTGAATTTTACACAGTGCAGTTACAGAGGTTTTTGTTTTCATAAAATAATCTATTTTAGTGATAGATCTGATGATAGAGGGCAGTACGGTGGCACAGCAGGTTGTCTTATAGCTCCAGGGTTCCTGGTTCAATCCTGAGTTTGGGTTACTGCAGAGTTCCCAGCTTCAGGTTCCCAGTTTCCTTTGACCTCTGAAAAAACATGGTAGATAGACTGGCGACTCCACCCAAAAGTGTGAATCTGTTTGTGTGATTCCATCCAAGGTGCATTCCTTTGTCATTCCCAGTGTTCCTGAGACAGGCTCTGGATCCTCTGTATTTATAGATCTCACTGATTACAAAATGCATAATATTTCATCACCTTCTCTGCTGTTGGCAGTTTTCTGAATAGCTTTAATGGAGAAGTTAATTGGTGTAGTGTGTGGGAAATTTAAGGATACGTGGTGAAATACTGAATTTATAGAAGTGTTATGAACAGAAACAGTTGGCTGTTGACAGCTGAACTCTTGGTAGTTATAATGAGTTTGAGTGAATGCAGTTGCAAGAAAAGCCTCCTCTGTTAACTTGACGAGAAATTGCAAACTGATTACAAAGCTGTTCTCACATTATTAACAGAAATTTGCTCTCTCAGTCCTTCTTCACACCTTAAGCACCCACACTACAGCTCAATTTTAACAACAAATGCCTCAAAACACTAGATGGTTAGGCGCACCCTGGCCATTCTTATTCCCAAATTGAAGAGCAATTGAGTTTCTAACAAGACTCCAGAGCTGTGGCTAGCATTGACGAGCTGTTTTTAAAAACACAACCATTAAAACCCTCTGTGGCCCACCATGCCAATTTAAATTGGTCTCAGTTCTTCTCAAAAGAACTTCACACACAGTGGAGGTCAGAAATGAATCTGTCTGGAACATTCTCTGATGTCGTTTATGCTTTTTTTTCTTTCCCCCCTGTAATGTTTTCATGCTGAGCAAATCTGTTGGTTCTGCTCTCACTAATTCTTCACTGCCATACCTTATTTGGTAACGTTAACAATCTCACTCTGTATGTTAGGGGATTGCATTTTGTCTTGAGAGTTTGTATTGCAATACAAATTGTGGCAGGTCCTATACTTGTACTTTAAGTAGAACATTGATAGAATATTATTCTGTTTATGAATCTTCAAACCTAAGTCATTTTAGTCCCTATTGCAGTCCCTCTACCTCTTATATGTGTTGTTAGAAAGCAAAAGCTGGCCCAAGGGTGGCACGATGGTGCAGCAGGTAGTGTTGTTGCCTTACAGCTGCAGGGTCTGCGGTTTGATCCTGAGCTCTAGTTCCTGCCAGTGTGGAGTTTTTCCACAGGTTCATGTGGGTTTCCTCCTCTCAAAAACAAGCTGGTAGGTGGATTGGCTATGCTAAATTGCCCCTAGGTGTGAGTGTGTGTGTTTCATGGTGCATTGCAATGGACTGATATAT
>JAOTRR010000043.1:4164535-4176412 GCA_028570945.1 Gogo arcuatus | reverse complement strand
ATTGTTCCTTGGCCCATGGCCCACCTTTCCTCCAAATTTCATCAAAATCTGTTCATTAGTTTTTGAGTTACTTTGAGAAAAGTCAAACAAACAAACAAACAAATGGAGGCAAAAACATAACCTACATAACAAACATAATGGGAGTATCTGTGGGTGGAGCCAGAACTCTGTAAAAGGAAAATTGTGGCAAAGCTCAAAATAAGTTCATAATACTCCTTGGATTATATTGCATTGGATTTGCATTGTATTGAAAGTTAGATATCGTAGAAATGCATTCCTGAGGCATGCATTTTTGTTTTTGTTTTTTTTAGATTAATATTTGCAGATGCTTTTGTTCTGGTGTGTGTCCACTGAACTACATGTGACTCCTTTACTGTCAGTTTGTGAAAGGTTATGTGACTTTATTTTTCTGACAGTCAGTCTCTTATCATTACTTTCTTTTATGGTACCGTCAAAGAGCATTAGCCTTCTAAGGCTACTGTGTGTGTACATATATGTGCTCTCTGTGTAGGACACAGAAGTAGGAGAAATCCAAGGACGCACCAAGCAAAACCCACCTTTCTAATAGATTAGAAAAATCTCCTCACAGATTTATACACACATTCACATAAAAATATGCTAATGAATTTTACTGCAATTTGACATTGTGATCAGACTGACGAGAGGTGATAATCCTTTACACATCTATACCTAGAAACCAGATGATCCAAATAAAATGAAAATAAATGAGAGTCTACAGATCAACTAAACATCTACTAAACATCAAGTACCACAATTTGAAGACATACTATTTTAAAATAGGTTGTTGACAGTGACCTGACAGGTTTTCATTGGTGTTAAGGGAAGAGTCATTGCATGGCACAGATATCATTTGACAGTCTTTTATCAGTTTGTAAATATAATGGTGATTTCTCCATATACACAAAGTTTGGTGTTCTGCAGGGATTTGTTCTAGGGCTTATACACTGATCAGCCATAACATTGAAACCACTGACAGGTGAAGTGAATAACATTGATTATCTCCTTACAATGGCTCTCTCAAGGGGCGGGACATATTCGGCAGCAAGTGAACAGTCAGTTCCTGAAGTTGATGGGTTGGAAGCAGGAAAAATGGGCAAGCATAAGGATCTGAGTAACTTTGACAAGGGCCAAATTGTGATGGCTAGACGACTTGGTCAGTGTATCTCCAAAACGGCAGGTCTTGTGGGGTGTTCCCAGTATGCAGTGGTTAATACCAACCAAAATTGGTCCATGGAGGGACAACCGGTGAACCAGCGACAGGGTCATGGGCACTCAAGGTTCATTGCACGTGGCGAGCGAAGGCTAGCCTGTCTGGTCCGATCTCACAGAAGGGCTACTGTAGCACAGATTGCTGAAAAAGGTAATGCTGGCTTTGATAGAAAGGTATCAGAACACAGTGCATTATAGCAGTGTGATGTTCTACTGGGAAACCTTGGGTCCTGGCGTTCATGTGGATGTTACTTTGACACGTACCACCTTATTAACATTGTTGCAGATCAAGTAAACCCCTTCATGGCAGTGGTATTCCATAACGGCAGTGGCCGATGTCAGCAGGATAATGTGCCCTGACTCACTGCAAATATTGTTCAGGAATGGTTTGAGGAACATGACAAAGAGTTCAAGGTGTTGACTTGGCCTCCAAATTCCCCAGATCTCAATTGGATCGAGCATCTGTGCTGGATGTGCTGGACAAACAAGCCCGATCCAGGGAGGCCCCACCTTAACGGATCTGCTGCCACCATGTTTTGGCGCCAGATACCACAGGACAACTTCAGAGGTCTTGTGGAATCCATGCCTCGACAGGTCAGAGCTGTTTTCGTGGCAAAAAGGGGACCTACACAATATTAGAGAGGTGGTTTATGTTATGGCTAATTGGTGTAGAAGCTAACTCTAGGTACAGTCATTGATAAACATGGTACAGTATTAGCTTCCACTGCAAAACTGATTATATGCAGCTGTGTTTTAGCCAAACCAGATGACAAGAATAAGCTTAATAAGGTTCAGGAATGTGTAAAGGACATAATTGAGTGAATGCTGTAGGACTGTCCTCTACAGTACTTAATTCTAACAAGATATACCAAGACCCCAAAGGTCACTCTGATGAAACTCCAGAGATCAAGGGACTGAGCAGAAGGGACTGGGGGGCTTGCGAGACTCGAGGGGAAGATGAACACATTAAAGAGCACTAAGGATCTCAGATTGGGGTGATGGTTCTTCTTTCAACATGACACTGCCCAAACCATACAAGTAAGACAGCACAGAAGTGGCTTTGGGACAAGTGTGTTAATGTTCTTGAGTGTCCCAGAACGTGGAATCCAGAGAAACTGAACATCTCTGGAGAGACCTGAAAATAGGCCTGAGTATAGTGACATTCCCCCATATAAACTGACAGAGATTGCTTGTGTCATCATCCCCAAGACGACTGAGGCTGTAATTGCTAAAGGTGCTTGAACAAAGTACCAAATAAAGGGTCTGAATACTTGTTGTTTACTTGTGTTAATGGAATATTTTTCGAACGCACTGTAACAAATGTTGTCGACAAAATCTAGATCATGTGACTCAGGTTTTTATGTCAACATCAAAATCAATGTATCCAATTCTTGACAGGCGAGTTGTGTTGAAATTAGCCTTTACAAATGTTTCGGTATGTGTGTGTCACTTATAATGAAGGATTTATTTAGGCGTCATGTATATCACTCTCAGAACAACTGTTACTGTAATAGTTTTTTTTTAAAAATAGTTTTATATGAGCTCTATTCTTCATGCTCTCTCTCAATAAAAACTTTAAAAAAAATACTGTATACAAAATGGACTTTTAATAAATGCCAGTTAAACGCAGTGAGTGTGCACTGTGAGGTGAGGGCTTTCCTGTTGCTTGATGCAAATTGAGACTGAAGGAGCAGCAGCATTACAGCGTGAACACTGCTAATGCATGGAGAGGCGCCAGCACTCGCTGCCAACATCCGTCAACCCTCCCGTTTGGCTTATTAATAAAGACACTTGGAAATCCGTGTCCCAGTCTGTACCGCACCTGGCAGTACAGCAAAAAAAAAAAAAAAAAAAAAGCTAATGTCTTCCTATATCATTCTAAATGCTAAATGACCTCAGTCAGGCCACATAAACACAACCATACATATCTAATATCTAATATATCTAAAGTAATGCACAGCTGACTCATGAACCATAAAATCTAGAGGAAGAAAAACACAATGCAAGATCAATTCCAAATTTTTCACAAAGTCACCTTAAGAAGAGAAGCAGTTGGTTGTTATATTGCTAGTGTCTTTCCTCACTTGATTATGCTGCAGATTTCAGAATGATTACTTTTGATAGTTAACATAGATGCATCGTATGCAAACACTTCTTATGCAATTAAAAAAAAAAATATTCCCAAGAAGTCAGCAACATGAATTATGTTTCCATCAGCGACTATTATGGAAAAATTACGATGGTGACCAATTAAATGAGTAGCATAAAACACCAAAGAGAATATGTCATCATTTATAAGAAAAAAGGTCTTTCCATTACATTTACAAGCACCTAAAAAACAATTCCTATTTCTTTTTCTATTTTGAGGCATGGAGTACTAATGCCTTCCAAAATCATTAGCCAAAAAAATAAACATTACGAAAAAATGATTCTCATTGCAACAATACATTATGTGCAAAATTATTGGCACACTGAAGATCATTTTTCTTGGGGTATAAATATGAGGTTGCACATGTCAAATCCTTTTGTTTGTCCATTACCAATGAAATAAAAGAATACAAGATTAGGTGGAATCAAGGGCAAACATATTTGTCGAATAAGACTTCATCACACACTGTACCATCATTCTAAAGCGACATCTTGATTGATGACATCTTGTGCACTTTTTGCATGAGATTGTGTAGATACTGGGAAGCACCACTGCATCTGGGTACCGCTGCTAAACCATTGATTCTTGTAGTTAAAATTTCAAACCAGTTGTTTTTTTGTGAAATCTGGTCTCACAGTTGCGTAAGAATTATCATGATTCAACATCTATTGACTTAAACATACAGTACATACATGACATGTATATGACTTAAACGAGGCGTTTGCGTGAGCCGTGTCATATCATTTTAATGGCCTGGAATTCACACTGCTGCAGCGAACGATTATTGTTGTCCTAAATCACCATGAGAGAACAAAAGAAATATGGGTCTTCCATTAATCATGGCCACGAAGTTACAGTGGGCTTTCATTAAACTCAACACACACATACACACATAATGTAGACTATAGCCTCTTGCTCACAGGCCACTGGCAAGCACAAAGTCTTTGCAAATCAATAGGCCTTGTTGTTCTATATTGGAATAATTAACTCTGGTGAACCAAGTACTACTGGCTTCCCTGTGATCAGTTTTTTTTTCTTAGATTTTGCTTTTCAACATGTTTCCCAGTTTATAATCCAAGCTATTTAGTCTCATGATTTTATGTAGCTGTTTTGAACTCAAGTCTTATGATCATATGTATGTATTTGGATTTCCCCCCCCCCAAATATGGTGCATGTTTTCATGATCATGGCACAAATTCAAAAATAAGGCATCAGATTGCAAGATTCCATATTTTTGGTATTTTAGAGAGCATCTGTGCAGTGGATAGCATGGCAGAGAGGGCATAAATGTAAACCGGGGTTGTGTTTAAATAAATACATCAAGTAATAAGAGGTGTGGTTAGGTATGATGCTGCAATATCCAATCAAATCAACTTTTCTCCTTGTGTCCTTTTTCCTGTCCTCTCCTTATGTTAATAAATAGATTTTTAACAGTCAAATTATGGCTTGCATACCTGCTCCAGGCTGAAAATGACAGGCGTCATTTTATACCTGTCTATCCACCACAATTCATGACAAAATAGTTATGTAGTACGTATGAGTGGGCGGTGATCTTTCAACTGTCAGCACCCCCAAACACAAAAGCAGCTGTACACCTTGACTCTGAGCCATTAATACAGCAAATAGGTAATGATAGTCATCTTGTGTATTTTTTTCTCAATTCAAAACTCTTTTTTTTTCAGTTTTATACAGCAGATAACCAAAAACTGGCTCTATACTACATAAGAGCCCTACAATTCGTACAGTATACTGGCTTCCACAGCCTAACATTGTTGAATGGCTGAACACACACATAACACACATTGGCAGATGATAACACTCCAATTTTGGACCAAAGTAGTAGTGAAAATTCCATTGTGTCTAAGGATTTCGACAGCCAAACCCCCTGTTGCGCAGCTCCACCCACGTCAGAACATGCACTTTCATTTCTGATCACAGACATAACAACATGGTGCAAATGGGAAAACACTGTCTTATGCTCATCCAAAGGCAGAATAAGCCATCCTTAACCAGCATATTGAGCTTGTGCCGACAGGAATATACAGCCTGTAGAGATTACTGCAAGAATCTCGGCAATAACAGACTTGAGACTTAAGAACTCATTATGGTAAGCAATAAAATTCAGCCCTTCAACACTGCAAAGAAAGAAAAAAAAGCAACAACCCTTCATTGATAATCAAAAGACAATGTTTTGAGGTCCCACAATTACGGTTATGTAACAATTAAACTATTTCAAGTTCAATGAATTTCAATAAAAATGATCTCACTCTATAACATTAAATAAATATTTGTGATTATTCAGTAGCTTATTTACATATTAAAATCAAGCCAGTGTAATGTAATGGTTAGCTCATCTTCATCATTTAAAAATGTGACCATTGACAGTAGAGTCAGCTTGCATTAACCAGTGCTAGCCAACTCAACCTACTACAGGTCACCTTATATATTTCACCACAATATGAAATATTAAATGTTATGTAAACGATTTCAACAAAGACTGTCATATGTGATAATAAAGGTGAATAAATGATTTTGAACTAGAATTTCAAACTTTTCAAATAGAAATACTACAGAACTGCTAACAGTCAGTCAACACTTTTCATCCAATAACGGATTCTAAAATCTGATTGACTGAGCTGCCTTTGAAACCTTTGTAAAAATCATCTATGCAAACACCTGTGACTGCATCACAATCACTGAATTCTGTATTCACGCACCAGGTTTCACTTAAAACCGTAAAACTGTTTGACTGTTATGTCGCTTAGCAACCAAAGCCTACTGTTAACCGACTTCGTTGTGTTTTGGAAGAATTGTTTACTGTGAATATTTTTAATAACAAATTACTTGAGTTCATTATTTACTTATGATTATTTTATAATTAACATATATATGTAACATTATATTTTATCATATTGTTATATATATGAAAGCAATATGCCACAATGCAAAGCACACGCACTCTCGTGGCTCATTGTTTTATTTTAAAATGTGTAACTTGACTCAATATTTCTTTTAAATTAAATTTCTAATCAATGTGACGTGTGAATTAACAATCTGTATGAACTAGAATGGTACTCGGAGAGCATAAACCTCCACCAAAGTGAACTGTCTACTCTTCTAGAATATGCAAATCTGCAACCGCAACCACGTTATGTCTGGATATATTTCGAAACTATTAGAATTATGTGACTGCATGTGTATCCCAGAGGATGACTGGTGCAAATGAATGTGGACTGTGATATGGAGTCATCATATTTCTACATTGGCTATGTTTTTTTTCACTATCAAACTTTCTGGATTTCTTTCTGACATCTACTGTATTTTAAGATGTGTGGCATTGTTGAGAATTTCCACCAAGGCAATGGAACAAGTGAACAAGTGAAACTACACCCTTGCACCAAGTGTCACGGAAATCGGGTTGGTAGGTTTTACGCAATCCTGCTTCCAGGCAAACAAACAAACTGCACCGAAAACATAACCTCCTTCACGGAGGTAATTACAGACCTTTAAAATAGAGCACAGACGGGAAGCGTTTTGTTAGGTTTGCTGGTTGTTTCCTCTTGTAATTATAATTTGTAATGTAAATAAATAAATAAATAAATAAATAGTTAATTTGTGATAAGTTAATATTTACAGATGCTTCATATCTCACATTTGTGTCCTGGTAT
Organism: Gogo arcuatus; assembly: GCA_028570945.1. Classification (NCBI taxonomy): domain Eukaryota; kingdom Metazoa; phylum Chordata; class Actinopteri; order Siluriformes; family Anchariidae; genus Gogo; species Gogo arcuatus. The sequence goes on along the minus strand of JAOTRR010000043.1, from coordinate 4,169,365 downwards.
TTGTCTTTACTGTGGGGATGACGTGATGGTTTTGCACTGTTTGGTATACTAAAGCCGTATCAAATTCAAATTATATTCTTTTGTATTTAATTCAGAAAGAAAAAAAGGAATAGGCAAACAAAACCTTTAACTGAAATCTAGCCTTGCTAATTAATTAATTAATTAATTTTTCACATGCCATGAAACAGCATGGCCTAAAGTTTTGCTTAGTTTTTTCTCTCTCAAAGTTTTCACATTTTCAAGAAAGAAGGTGACATAAAAGCCCTAAAATGTTCTAACTTTTTGACTAGAGCAAAGGTGTGTGTGACACATCTGGAACTTTAAGCAAAGAATAAACGCACACTTCTCTGTCTTTAAATTGTTTTTGTTGTAAACTTTTTTTGAACAACGAGTCATCCATTCTCTAATCTATGGAGCCCCCTAAGGGTCATGGTGGGAATTTGTTTTCATTTTGGAGCTACTTTTGCGTTCCCTCGCAATCCTTTTGCGTGACCTTGCAATAAGGGTTAGGTGTATGGCTAGGACTAGGGCTAATGCAAAAGTATTGTGAAGTAATGCAAAAGTATTGTGAGGGAATGCAAAAATAGCTAAAAAAAAATCCCGACCATGACCCTTAGGAGGCTTTGTACTAAGTAGACCGAAGGGTGTAAATAATATAATAATGTCTCTAGCCCTGTAGCTAGTCTCTGGTCAGATGAGCTACCTTCAGCTAAACAATTTACATAATTGCAATTGTTTGGATAAACTGCCATAGATGATTTGCTACAGAAGAGAAGCTAGTTTATATTTACAAGAGTAGAGTCGCTGAACTACACACAGGTTTTTGTTTTTGTTATACGTTTATCTGCTCTGCTAAAGTATTTTTTCATGTAGGTTTGGTTCGCTGAATTATGCATCCAGAAATGTCTGACTTCAAATTTTACAGCAGAATTACATTCTACATGATGACTAGCTGAAGAAAAAACATCACATATTAAAAAAAATGTAAAATTTGAACACAGGTGCATATGAAGCTAAATACCATGTTTGCATGCTATGCTTCATGTATGAATACGTTTTTGTGATGCCATATTTATTTCAGATGGTAACATACAAAATTCTCTGAATTTACTTTTGAACTACAAACTTTTGCTACTTTTTTGTTTACACCATCCACTCATTAACCAAGCAATCAAAACAAACTTTATTTGTATGCTAATCATTCTCTCCTGACACGCTGTACATCTTATATTTGATTAGCTCCGCACTCAGGAAGCAATGTTAATAAGATGGCAAACGCAAGTTGCTTCTATTCCCTCTCCAGCTTTTGTTGCTCTCGTGTCTCCTCCCTGCCGTCTGTGTTCCTTCTTTTCTTGTTCCACATTTCCCCTTGGATGTTTTCTTTGATGAGAGGCTTTGTCAGACACTTGAGGTAAAGCATGTATAGAGAAAGGGGATGCCTTTGGCAATATGAAGACATTTCTCTTTACAAAATGTCTTGAGGTTTTGGAGTAAATTTGTGTTTCACTGACGAACACCATTTGCCACTCATCTAAATCTGGTCCACTGACTGGAATATTGTGAAATGAAATGAAATGAAATACAGTATTGTGTTGTTCACTCATGACAAAGCCAAGATGTCATTCTTCAGAAATTAAGGCAAGATATATCATAATCAGGTGATTGCTGATATTCTTACAAGTATTTTTTGCATTGTAACTTTGTTTCTAAAGTGTATGTTATGTATGCAAATGAGGCTTCATCTAATTAAATATGCGTACTTAAGAAAAACCAAAAATCTCCTTGTTTGATGATGTTAGAAGTAAAATATTTATTTTACTGTGAAATTGTTCACAAGTACATCAAGGATATAGAATATCATTTCTTTATTGTTTAATCAAGATAATACCACACACTGTTATAAAAATAGTTATTTTATGCCATTTATTAGTATAAAAGGTCACAGATAGCCAACAATAAGCAACATTTTAGACAAATGCTCTGTAGTATAGACTAATGCTCTGTAATACTGATTTTCAAGAAAATGGCTTTTTAAAACAATGCAAAAAATGTGGTTTAGTGTGTTTCCACTGTAGTTCATGATGTTTATAAGGTTTATAAATTATAAGGACATTGACATATATGGCATAATGACTCATAAATTAGAAAACAAGCTTTTCAGGGATATGACATGGTTGTGCCAAATGGGCGGAGCTTACACATTCTTCAAAATTTCATGTCACAAATAGATACAAATAGTGAAATAAACAGTTTTTTTCCTGTGGAATTTTGATATTTCTATTACTACAGCTTAAGAAAAGACATCATATACATGAAATTTACAAAAATAAATAAATAAATAAAAATTTCAACCTGTAGTCTTGTAGTGTTTACCCTTAGTTGTTTCATCTGTCCAGATTGTGTACATTAGTATCGCTTGTGCTTTCAGTATAAGAAGACAGCTCGGAAGTTCTTGCCTGATACAGTAATTTGCCTTCTTATCTAGGGACATGCATTTATGAGGCTGTAAACTGTTTCACTAATATACACATCTGTTCAGTGCACTGGATCGTGTTCATTATTTTGCTCCACTTTGTTGCCTGGTCTTCTGGAAGTGATAAAACCATGAGGAGATAGAGATCTTATTTGATGTTGTGTATTCATAATTTATTTGGTTATATCGTGGACAGTTATATTACATAACAGTTGCATTATTCAGGCCCTAGGTGGCCAGCTATGCTCACAAGTGCATCCTGACACCCCACTCCCCCATTGTAGTGCATGATATTTCTCCATGTGGCTGTGTGCCTAAATAGTGTTTTTCAATTTTCAAGTGAGCAGCTTGTGTGAGAAATGTAACAGCTATAAGCCATTAGTGGTCATTGTAACAGTGTAAATATACAAAGAAATAGCTTGCAAAGCACTTGTTTTTACACTGTTGGGAGTCAAGAATCACCATGGTAGCACAGTCTCTAGAGTTTATACAGGATGGTGTGAAAAACAAGAGGTCAGAGGAGAATTACTAGATTGAGTTGAGCTGACAGGAAGGCTGTGGGAACTCAAATAGTGGTCTTTACCAGTGTGGAGAGCAGAAAAGCATGTCAGAAAGCAGGTCTATGGCCTACAACAGCTGATGACCACACTGGGTTCCATTCCTGTCAGTCAAGAACAGGAATCGGAGGCTACAGTGGGCACAGGCTCACTGAAACTGGACTGAAACCTGAATGGGATGACAGTCCATCACAGGGTATCATGCATGCCTAGCAATTCGACTAGCCAATCCTCCTCCTGGTATGTTTTTGTGTTTTTGGTAGGTGGGGCGAAAACCCTGACAAAGCCCACAATTCAATCACCCAGAATTACAGATAAGCGTACAAAGAATTCATTCAGATCCTACTTAGTTATTAGTTGTTTGAATTAACTTGATTTGCTAGTTGTTTAGACAGGGTGAGAAGGGAGCTGTGGTGCTTTATCCTTGAGGTATTTTGACCAAAGCATGTCACAAACTTTTCATTAAGACCCCAGAGAACTGTGTCGACTTGTGGAAAAGGGGTATAATATGTCACCTTTAAAGCTTAGAAAGGCTACAGGGTGTGCATCCATACTTCCAGTAGAAATCATTATTTTTCCACATGAGTGGACCTTGTTTTAAGATCCCTTTTTAAACACTTTAAATGGTAAAAGGATTTCTCTCCATAAGAATTCTTCTGCTATCATGCCTCAGTGAATAGAACAAGATGAAAGTAAAACAATCATAGCAGTGAACTATTCCAGTTCCGATTGAAAGCCAAATGCTGAGATCTTTATGAATCACTGGTTCAGCTGCGTGAAGTGGCTATATCAAGTCCCTCATCTGTTTCTGTGCTAGATTGTAACGTCATCTGGGAAAGTTAAATCTCAAAACAAGTTTTAGAAATTATAGAAAACTTCAATATAACGGGGCTTGCCAATCTAACCGGTTGTCTAGGTACAGATCTACTTACTGTATACTCTATGTTGCAAATTAAGTGTGCATTTTTTATACCAAATTCACAATTTTAATCCATTTGCACTATTCCGAGACATAATCAAACATGCAGTCAGTGGGTACACTGATGAGTGAGTCACAGAAATAAGATGTGAGGAGATACCAGCGAGACAGATATAATTTAGCCATTGTTATTGAACTTCATCAAGCTTATGAATCTTTAACAAGCATATAATTAACCCCACATGGCTGCCGCTAATGCTGAAGTCTGTTATTAATAGGGAAATGTTGTGTTTACACAGTTCATTACCCACACATATGCAATAGAGGCATGCCAAGTAATAACCCTATATTGAATAGGTAGTGGGTAATATACTAGGCAATAAAATACCAAAGTAATCCTGTTCCAGTTTAGCTGATAGGAGAAATGACACCAAAACAAAGGTCCTAGAACATTAAGAATGAATCATTTTGAGAATAAACCCTAATTACATACAATGATGGGAAATAAGTACTGTATTCAGACACTTGAGGGTTTTTTTTGTTAGTTAATATACTCCTAGTGTATATATCCACTTCAAATTTACATTCATAAGGTATTTTCACTTTGTGTTTATATATGAACAAAACAGTATGTAGTCATAAGCATAAAAAAGATGTGTTTAAAAAACCAAAATTGATAAAGTATTCAGACAGTATATTAAACATTTATACTAGTGCATCTCAAACAATTAGAATATCGTGAAAAAGTGGGTATCGTGAAAAAAAAAAAAATTTGAATATCGTGAAAAAGTTCATTTTTTTGTCCTAATTTAATTCATAAAGGTAAACTTTCATATATTCTATATTCAATACACATAAAGTGAAATATTTCAAGCCTTTTT
>JAOTRR010000043.1:4110043-4141018 GCA_028570945.1 Gogo arcuatus | reverse complement strand
TCTCTCTCTCTCTCTCTCTCTCTCTCTCTCTCTCTCTCTCTCTGTGTGTGTGTCTGAAACTCTGGAGGAGAGAACGTTGTTGCTTTGATTGCTGTGTGGCTACAGGCTGTCCTCGGGTGAGCTGAGCATTTGAGCAGGAGTGTGTAGTAAATAATACCATCTGAAGAAAGGGAGATTGAGAGAGATGAAAATTAAATGGCAATCTAATGACAATACCCGATTTATTCCTGGATAGAAATGTCTGGAAATTAAGCAGACCCTTGAAAAAAGAGAACAGACAAAGGATAAGAAGTTTGTTCAATTTAACACACTACATTTTTTTTTATTAGAATATCAGAAAGAAACATCTCACAAAACTAGAGAAAGAATAGAGGGCAAGATCTATCTAGGGCCCTTTTTCATGGCTAGACCTTTTATAATTTATTCCCTTATCACTGACCTTCAACTTCCTTAGCATTCTTCCGCTTCTGCCCTTCCGCTTCTTTAATCTTCTCCCAAATGAGAGCTGACATGTATGAAATATGCATGCTCTTCATCAAACACACTGTTTCTTCCAGAGTACCCTCAGAACAGGGTGTTGGCCACATCATCTCCTTCAACAGGTAACTGTCATCATGTTTGGCTCCAGGCTAAGAAGTCAGGGGAAAAAAGCTACTTGAGTAGTGCAGAATGCATAAAAGGGCTGAGCAAGGTCTTCGAAGGTCACATGGTCCTCCAAACTTTGATTTCCCGAAATGATTGTGTCCTGCGATTGTAGCAGTCCGAAACTTGTAGCTATTTCTGCTTTGATTTAATAACGTACTAAAGGCTAAAATCAATTCTTGCTTTGCAACACTGAATATACAGGTACACGCAATAGGTATGGTTGAAGGAGGGTAGTACAATGCACTACCCTCCTTTTACCTGGTATGAGGCACAAAATTGTGATATTGCTTGTTCTGGTAATATACCATAATTTTTTTTCATAGTTCCACCCCGAATTTGTAACTTTTCACTCGGAAGGAGGAAGAACCATGCGTTGAGCCCCCTCGACAGTAACATGAGACGGGTTTCAATCTTAAAAGGAAACTAGTTGAGTATTAGTGATTCGTATGCGATATTTTAACAAAAGAAATTAAGTAGGGTCCTAAAGGGTCTGAGGTAATGGCATACGAACACATTCTTTAATGTTTGTGTTAAAGAATTTCTCAGTGGATGGATGTGTGGGTGGATTCGTTTACTGAATGATCTTTTAAAGACTTAATATTTTGGTTGGCTCACTGGATGGGTGAAGAGATTACCTGATATATGTATGGCTGGCTGGGTTGATGGATAGATGGATGAAGGAATTAATTGATGGATGAGTGGATGGGTAGACTGATTGGATGGATGAAGGCATTAATTGATCAATGTGTAGGTGGGTGATTTTAATTTTAATGATTGGTTTAATGGATGGATGTTTGGTTGGATGGATGAAGGTCTAGAGGTGGGGGGAGGTTGCACTGGAATGTTAAAGGCTCAGACCAGATGATCAATAAATCTGCCTACTGCTCCAGAATTATTATTCCTGTAACATGACCAGAGTTACTATTCCAAAAGAAACATGGAAACCATAGATTTGTCCCAATATGCATTTGGCCTGGCTTCACAATGGATACATATATGGCCCGAGCCCCAACCGTCCAAAAACTGAGTGAGGATTGGAGGGAAGGGTTTCTGGAGGGTTTTAGTAGAATAAATGGGTAAACATGATTTGGTTATTGGTTAAGTACAAAGAACCCTGCAAGAAAAAGGTGGTTATGTGGTTTTTTTTTCCTTCCTTGGCTGAGATCAGTATCATAAGAACAACAGGGAGATTGCTAATCACTTCTATTCAGAGTGGATTTATGACCCATAAAGTGATCAGCCTCTGGTTGATGTTACCCATGGTGGTGGGGTTGCATTGCTAAAGGCTCTGAAGTAGCAGCATGAGCAGATTTTGTCCCGACATGATCCGTTTTCAAAATTGCCTTCACGGACCTGAATGCTGCAGACAGAGCTTTCTGTGACTGGGATCACACCATGACCTGAGCAGACCAAGAAGTCTAGATTTAACAAGAGGTCTGGACCAGACTAACCCCATCCCAGATAATGCATGCATCTATCCAACATTGCCACAATGTATAAAATCTGTCCCAATAACGAGCTACATGCATCCTCACTGAGATGGAAATTGTGTAAGCTGTGCTACCTGGTATGAAACTATGCCCTAACATAAACAGAGTGGACGAGAGATGGATGTTAATGCAATTGTGACTTGGTGACTAAGTGAAAAACACAGCAAGGAGCGACTATTCGTTATAAGAACTAAACAATGCTAAAGTGTAAGGAAGGGCACCAAAACAAACATGCATGCTAGGCTTTGTAACCAGAGTCTTTGGCGTTTGTATTTTTAAACAAGCCATGACTGGAGGTGCTGATAGGATGAATGTGTTAATCAGGGAAGGTGAAGGTTGGGTGTCGAGTGTGCACTGCTGGTGACTGCTGTGATATTAAACTGAGGAAAGAAAATTTAGGTTTGGTGTGTTCTTTAATAATTAGCCCCAGGTGACTTATACTGTGCAGTAATTGAGTGATCGATTGGGCAACTTTTGCTTGTGTAATAGAGGCAAAGAGTGGGAGTAAACAATTCCAGCACCAAGCAAATAAGGTCTCACCCCATGCGCATTCGTCCACCCACAGGTCAATGCGATAGAGATGCTGGATGCCACAAACCATAATCATCATTCACGAAGGGCTGCAAAGGAAGTGTGATATGCAATTATACAACCATTGCTGCTTTCTCTGTCCGGGCAAAGGTGCTATTTCTGTTTTTCCTCCTGTGAAAACTCTCTTCATTTGCCATGATTCAGCAGGTCCTGGCTTCTTATTTCTCCATGAATGGATTTGATTTGATCAATTGGAGATCCATGATCAGTTTCTTCTTTAATACAAATATTTTACGTTCATTGTGCTAATCACTTGTTCAAGTCCTTTATTGCGCCTGATATGGACTACAAATGTGCTTGAGGACAGAGTTAGATGGGTGCGAGGGGAAGCCCACGCTCACGTGCTTCAGTTCCCTTATATCGATCCTCCACTGTTCTGTCCTATCAATACCTCCTTGCGTGTAATATAGCTGTCTGTCTCCATGACATGCTTGTTAACAGGACAGGATGAATAACACAATTCCTTTGTGTGCCAATTACTTTCAGAGTAAGGAAACGCTCCTGTAGCCTTTTCTGTGGAATCTTGACTATGTGACTAATCAAGTTAAAAAATATGAGTGGATGAGGAAGGCTGGAAACGTGTTTTGCTTTCGCTGCCTCATTTGTGTAATTGTGGCATACTTGCATGGACCTGCGTTACAATCTGCTGGTCTAATTGATGTGCTGTTAAATTTTCTGTCTTTACTCAGGCACCATGCCCCAGGGGTGAAGAGGGATGGAAAGTAAAGACCGAGAAAGAAGACGGAGGCAGCGTTTGAGAGATGGATCCCTTAATCAGTCTACAGGGAATGAGAAAGATGACAAGTGGAGGTGTGTTCAATTTTTTTTTTTTTCTAAACACCACAAGGACCTCTTTGTCTTCACCCGAGATTGTGGCAAGTTCTTTTTCTTTCTATAGAAAAGAAAACAGAGCTTAGGAATAATGAATCTAGTTGGCACAGTATAGATCAAACACGGAACGCCTTTGTCCTTACTTGGTTGTGAAGCTTTTGATGAACTTCAAAATAGGTTTTTTTAAGGATATTTGAATTGTTTTTGGTATGTCCTGTATATTTCTTCAATGCTCGATGTTAAACCCTACAACAGAAGGTTATCATTTCAGAAAAGGTTTCAAGTAGACGGCTTTTGGGAAGCTAGAACCCTTGTGGTGTTATGAAATTAGTACATATTTTTAATCCTTAGGAGTATTCATTTCATGATTTCAGCTCAGCGATACCTCTAATGTGAGAGTTTTTAAGACAGATGTCTAAAGATTTAAAGTTTAAAGTCAGATACTTGTTCAGCACCATCTATCCAGCGCTTTCTCTCCGATACGTTAAACAGGACCAGCAGCCATTGGTAAAATCATCCTATTAGAATTGTTAAATTGCGTTGTTCCATTTGCTTGACATTTCAATTTGCCATGACATTTAACCTGGAGTCACGAAGGTTCCTGAGACCTGGAAAGTAAGGGAATCGTGATTTTCGTCAAGTTCTTTATTAAATCTCCCTGCCTTCTTGTTGTGACAGCTTTGAGGAATCACATCCTTATGGAGGTGCAATCAGGTTTTGGTAAGCCCAAGGAAACGCAAAAGAAGTGGTGAGATTTTGATCTTATTGCCCCCCCCCCCACACACACACAGACTGAATTATTATTTTACTCTGTATCTGGGATGTTGCTATACTCGTCCAGCTAAGAAGAATGTAAGAATTGACACATGCAAGGAAATAAAATGTAACCTTTGCAGTCCTGTGAGACTGATGCAATGAAATCGCTGATAAATTCAGAAGTCTTTTAGAATGCTAGTGATCTGGTTAAAGGCTGTTAGTCACCTACGCAAGTACGTCTCCATTTAGTAATTAACTTGCACAGTAATTGGCTAACACTAACAGCACAAATGGTTTCAAGTCATTGAAGGCCCAATAGTAACTGGAATCATGTTTCATATTAAATAAATGATTTGATGTGGTAAAGGATCCCCCCCCCAACATAGGTTTTAAAATAAACAGTATAGACTATGTGTGTATTAGTCCAGTACAGAGCAGTGGCGATGGGGCACCTTGTAGGCAAAGCCATGTTATACACACTCGCCTAACATTTTTACTGTTACAAATTGGTATAACTGGTCTAAATGTTTTGATTTTGGTTATTTGCTATTAAGAAGAGCTGGCATCTGCTGGTCGTCCTGCTTTCAAATACTGTAGTTGGCTTTCAAAACGGCACTTGTATCAGGGATGGAGTAAATCAATCATTGGCCATGTATTCTGTACTAAATCAAAAGCTATTGAGCTCTGTGATGGACTGGAATCCCATCCATGACACACATTCCTCTCTCACACCCATTATTCCTGGGATAGGCGCCAGATCTACCACGACCCTGACCAGGACAAGATGCATCGTCTCTATAACTGTGACTTAATTGAAGACCGCATTTTAAGTAGTTAATCCTGAAAGCCAGGTTATTCTCAAAGGTTTCGAGCTTTATTTTCAGCATGTGTCTAAAATGCATATTAGCACCACTTGATGAAATAGGAGATGAAGGGCTATTTTTCCCCTCTCCCAAAGATAACTGAAGAGAAGATGATGTGACATTTGCAGTAAACACTTGCAGCCCTTGTGATCAGGGCACGTGGTGCTTGCTGCGTTGTCCTGCAGATAATGGGGGGAATAAGCAAAGATGTGAATGATCTCTGTGTGCTGGCCTGATAGGGCCATTTATGGATAGGCTGCCTGCTGTTGCAGCCAGCCTAAGAGTCCGCTCCATTTTCAGACGGCCATTAGAGAGCACAGCTATTTGACACATTTTGAGAGATGCAATTTCACAGATGCACTCGCTTACACCCAAATACTGACGGGCTCCTTGTCCTCTGAGTGGCTGTCATCAGCTCATATTAGAGTGTTTTTATCTGGATGACAGGCCAAGAACCTCCTGGAATACATTAATATTTGTGTGTGTGGTGCATCAATCATGAGTAGAATTAATTGCCAAGAGAAAAAGATAAAGGTTGTATGGATATCTGGGGGAGACTGAACGAAATAGTACCTGTGGCGAATATGTAGCAATACCATAAACCGAAACCTAATTACTCAAATGGTCCACTCAACCAATTAGAAAAACTATTTACCTTCTTACTCTTCATATGCTAACTTTTCTTAAAACAATAGTATTGTCTCAGAACAATTGAGACTATTTGTCTTTATTGGATAGAAATACATCTATGATTGTTTCCATTGGGTATAATTATGACCTGCCTTTGTCACCATGTGTCAAAACATTTTTTTTTTCATATGGGAGACTCATTTTTAAAATATGTTAACCTTGTACTCAACTTATCACCAAGATAAGATGAGGAGAAACTGTTTTGCTTCAAACAATCCTAAATTAATTGAGAATCTGACATGGACTGGTGGTGTCGCTCCTTTTGCCCAACATTCCTGGGATACACTCCGGATCCATCGGGATAAAATAGGAAGGTGAAAGGAAGTGTGTGTCTTATTGCTCAGTGCTCGCTGAATTGAAGTGCTCTTGCGTGCAGTAGTTTCACTGCACACCAGATTCTCTGCTCCATGCTCGGGTGGACCTTTGTGTGAGCGCGATTCCTGGCATCTTGCATCTATTAAAGATCCAGTTTAAACACTATAAGATGTTATAACAGTTTGTATTGTATTTGGATGAAGAGGATTTTAATACCTCCTTTTGGTATTTTCTCAGAGCAGTTTTCAGTCTGCTTTGTGTTGACTGATTGCTATCGTGAAATAAGTCCAGATCGCTGTCATTTCATGTCCCGTGTTCATTTGTGCTACAGTGTAACCTAGGCTTACGTCATAGTATTACGTGGTATCGGATGTTGGTATCGAAGCCATTTTACAAGTACATGTAAATAAGCATGGTATCACACTGATTCACAATACTAGAATCTGAATCAGTGCATTCTTGTGAGGTTTAAATCCCATTCCTGTGCTCCTGAATAACATTTTCACCTGTCTATCCATCTGCTTTGAATGATTTATGCCTTGCACTTACTTATCCTTTGCTACCACTGTGAACATTTCAGAATATGGCAGCAATGAATACACTATACATTTCATTAATATTTTAATGAAAAACTGTCAGAACTTGCTGTCACTTCACCATGTCGGTCAGTGTCTACACCTCTTAGTCTTTTAAATCGGCACTTGCAAAAAATGAGTCTAAATTATAGAGGACCTCCACATGCTCATGCAATTTCAAAGGATGACTTCAAAACAACAGGCGACCCATTCAAGCAGAGCAAACTGGTGGCTGTTTTTAATATTAATCACCCAGAGAGCTGTTTTTAATATAATCAGGCATATTAAACATGTAATTAAAGAGCTCTCACGCAATCTCATTCCCAATTCATGTTAAGTAAATGATAATCCTTAACTCCTTCACCTTTTAGTCATTGGATTGGAGTAGGGACAGACAACATAGCTGCCCCCCACCCCTTCTCTACCCGGTACCATTACTCATGCCTGATTTATGGTAATATTAGGGGAAAAAAATCTATTCATGAATATTCAGTAGGAACATTGAATGAGGCGGCTTTTATCAAGCAAAGTATGTGCCATTGTCAATATGCTAACACTTGCTCACTAGCCTCTACCTTGCTATTCTGTTTATATTTTAGTAGCTTTGACCAAGCATATGCCAGCACTTCCTTTTGGCTTATAGTGAGAGATCTGCAGCAGTGACTAAATGCAATGACCATGGAATAATCTCCTGAAAAATAAGTGTTTAACATTCTGGATTTTATTGCTTAGTTCTGTTCAGTCATTCCGTGTTGAATGGACAGCTAGTGTGTTGAATGAATTACATGCAAGATTACTGTCTGATCAAGTGAGTGGTCCTTTTCATTTAATATTAAATATTAATGTTAAGTCATGCTTTTAACTGTAACTCTGTTCATTGATACAGCTGATTTTAGACCAACTTGAGTTAAGTCCCAATGAAATTGCTGAGTTAAAGAGTCATCTAAGGAATGATCAGTTTGTCCCCGGATATTTGCATCTTCCCGAGGTATGATTTTTGGTTATTCACAATTGGGCGTGTAATGATTCACCCAATTCGCAATTGGATTTAATTCATGATATTGGGTTCACAATTCGGTTTTCCCACAATATTTTTGAAAAAAAAAATTAAATGAATTTTATTACCAAAAAACTGCAACATTTTTTTTCTTATTCTTTATCAACTTAAATATTCATTTTATTAAATAAAAAAAATCATTTTCTTAAAAACTAACAATTATTTATCCACATTTGTAAAGGTTGGAGTAAAATATAATGGCCTATTAACTAATGTTCCTTTTATTAAAAAATGGAAAATTAATAACTTTTTATGAAGATTTACTTTCATTTGCTTCTCTTTAGCTTTTGGTGGTCTGTAAAGAGTTCTCCAATTTCTTGTTAAATCTATTAGTACAGTCAATCACACAACAGCTCTTTCTCATTTTAAATCTGCTTTTTGTGTTTTCATGGCTTTAGAGCTGTTACTTCTGCCAGTGGTGAAGTAACGTCCTTTCCCGCGATTGTATGGCATTGGTCCTTCCGTTGTCTAAACAAGGCAATTAGAGATGGGAAAACTAAGGTTGCATAGCCTGATATTAATTGCAATTCATTTTTTTATTTCATCACTGAGTTGTCATGAATTTGTTTTGTGATTTATCGTCGCACGATATAATGTTGCATGCATATTCACGATGTATGACTGAAACGTCTTATCTGGTGGCCTGTTTCTGTAGGGGACGTTCTCTCCAACCTGCAGGGAAACTGAGGTTTTCACTTATAGTGGGAATAAACTCATGAACTAAAATAAAGATCTTGGCTTGGTGGAATTTAGTCTTGTTGCGCAACTGGTTGAGGACAAGGACCACTGATTTTCCACTGGGGTTCATGTACCCAGCCTCACCAGGTAACAGTCAGCCAAGAAAGAGAAAGATCAGAGATGTGGTTTGACTTTTAAAGACATGGATTAAGTATGAGTGCGTTCAGTCTTGGAAGGGAGCCCATCTGTGGATGCATACTCCCTACATTATTCTCATTGCTTCCAAGTAAAATGCCATCTATTAGTACCCCTGAGAGTCATCAGCATGCACTCAGCGTATCCTCTCTGAGTACTTAATTATGAACATCAGCCTCTTACTTCATGCTTGAAAATATTAATTGCAGTGTAAGTGCACCTGTAGTAATTATGCCCCCTTCAGCAGACAGTATATTCCTTAATGACTGGCTATCAAACCAGAATTTCGGGCTTTGTTGCATGGAGACAAGTATATAACACTGTTTGTTTTGGAAGTGCATAATTAAACTGTTACTGTAGTGTTTTGTGGAATAGACGGGCTGTGGCGAACATTGATTGCTGGAAGAAATTCATCCTTTTAGAAGCCATGCTGCCTTCATTTTTACACCTTTATCCACCCCACTCCCTGGACCAGAGATCAGTTTTCTACTTGTTGAAGATCAGGATCCTTGCATATGTCAGAGTTTCAAAAATAGCTTGCAATTGTCACATGCATCGTCCAACACATTCCTCTTTCTCCGGTTTTGATAGGCACGTCAGCTGTAGTAAGAAAGGGTTCAAATCTCGGTAGCCATTTTTCCATTTGGGATTTGACAGCAAGTTGATGGAAAGCAGCAGCCATTGGCAATGTTTGTTTTTATTTTTATTTTTTTTGCATTGTTTGCTTTGTATCCATTAATGCTAGTCTGAGCAAGATGCTGGCTACCCCTGTAATTTTTGATTCCAATATGCAACATGGAAGCCTATTAAATCCAGTGCATACTGAGTGCTAGCTAATTTAATCCAGTCGTCTGTCTAGACCCATGCAGTCAGAAGCTGTGGGATCTCTACATAAAGGGCAGTTCTTTGGGATGTATTACTGAGATAACCCTGTTTCAAATACCCTGCCCTGTGGTATCTGAAACTCCACTGAGAATCATCAGGAGAGCCAGGGAGTTGCTGGGAGATAATGATATCATTAGAATGAAGTGGACTAGCTCCCTAGTGCACTTGTTAGGGTCCCACTCAATAGTCAAAAGCAATAACTGTGCTGGGACGTAGATAGAGTCCTGAGCTAAGGCTGTATACACCCGCCAGAATGGCAAGAGCAAAGCAATTATTCATAACACACTCTTGCTCATTTAGCTGGGTTAAGTCAGTTCACTTACCTGCAATTGATTTACAGCAATTGTTGGATAACCGTAAGAGAGGATGTGAAATGCAAGGAGGTTAGGCAATGCAGCTAGGGCTGTTCTCCCCCCTCCCCCCCCCCTTCCCCTCCATCATCAACTCACTAGTGGTGTAATTAAGTGGGGATATTCAGTAATGTCCCACAGCCTGTAAACAGTTTATTTGTTAAGCTTTAGTTGTAAGATCAAGTAAGGAATGTGTTTTTCTTTCTTGTCTGAATTAGCCCTCTCTGATGATGGCAAAGTTATGCCTGGAGAAAATGTTTTAAAAGCCAAGCCATTTGTCGCAGTGTAGAAGAAAGGGGTGTGGGTTTTTTTTTTTTTTTTTGGTCCCCCTCCCCATTACCATGCATAGTAGCTTTGGGGCCATGCATGTAGCTTTATATTAAATAAGATGAGCAAGTCATTATTTTGGATAATTGCTTTCTCAAGCATAAATATTTGCAGCTGTGCCTTGAGTTCCATGTCATCCAAGGCTGTTGTCCTGTTGGTTGCTTTTAGATGAGCATTGTAGCAGTGGTCATACTCTGAAATTTATCAGAACTTGGTCATCAGCTGTCTTTGGTCACAGTGGTACTAAACTGGCTGCTAGCGAGCATGCCCCAATACTCGTTCTAACATCGGCAACTTTAACCCGCAACCAAAGAATTCTTTTACGATGTGCAAGTTTAGCAAAATTGGACCGGGTGTAAAGCAGGTTTAAGATTAAAACTGTCGGGGAGCACGAGTTGGATACACTGAGTAATTCTAGGATCATGCTAAACTCCTAAACTACTATGTGCACATCATTTTTCCAAATCTCTGCTGTCTAATTATAGATGACTGATGCGACAGATGTCTTCTCCATGTGATTTAAGCCATATGTTTGTTTGTTTTTTGTATAGTGTCTTGCTGAAATATTTTAATGACACCTGATATACTTAAAATTAATGATGATTATTAATTGGTCAGATCTGTAGCAATATTTCATGTTCGTGAAGACTGGATTGAGGTTAGCTCTCAATAGTTAGATGTTTTAGCCTTTACATAGCTAGACCCAGGCTTTTTTCACTGGAAATCCACGGACCTAAAGCTATCATTGGCTTAATAGTATACTTGGTCTGGGGAAAAAAAATCTTAATCAAAGGTAAGAAAAACTCCTTGACAGATGGGAATCTTTCATAACGTGCGTCAACTTGCTATAAACTCTGCCTCTGACTATTTTTATTTAAAAATTTATATGTTTAAATTATGTTTAGAGGGAGTGTGGGGAATAAATTGGTAACTCTTGTCACTTATTTTTCCATATGCCTTGCTATAAAGTTATAAACATCCACAAACAAAAAAAGTTGAGCATGCCCAAAATGGTTGAATATATCAGCTTTTATGCACCGGATGTATAAAAAGAAAACTTCATATCAGAATACAAGCTTTTCAGAGGAATCGACTACACCTACACTGTCATAATGACACTGCCTGTTAATGCATTTGCTTACGTCTAGTGAAAAATATTCATAGTCCATCAACATGCAGATTCTATGATGGCATCAACATGTCTAAATAATAATGTGGCAACATGGCCTGGGTCAAGTCAAACTTCTTTCTTTGTGAGAAACAGACAGAGTGCAAGTTGTTTGTGATAGCTGGTTTCTTAAGATAATGCATTTATTGTTGAGCCTTTTTATACACTGCCTGCGTTACATGAATAGATGATGGATCCTGAATAACTGCAAGTGATATGTGCTTTCTATCTATAGGGTCTGTAAATGGTTTTACATTGGTGCTCTTTAAATTACAGAAACACTTGCTCCATCTCTGAGTTTGTGTATATTACGAATGCCAGATCATTGAATAAAATAAACCAGACATACCTCTTACCCAGGTTAACAAACCCAATGATCTACTATGCTCCATTGCTACAACTCCCATTGTTTGGTGGGCTGCCAGTAGGATTTCATTAGCCAGGGCATCTTCAGTTAAGGCCATTATCTCATTATAGGACAGGAGAGCCAGTGCCATCATAATTGAGATGCAACCCACATTCATCAGAGAGTCAGACGACTTGTTAATCAGTGTCCTTAGCAGAACTGCTGATCTCAACCCCTGCAATTTCTGGATCTGACATTGCGTGTCCTTTTTCTCGGGTCGCAGCTTTATTGTGTGTTTGAACGTGCACAAGAGCTCTTTAATGAAATTGGCACATTGTGGAATAGCCCAGACTCTCACTCGGGCACACGCATGATGAAATTGGTTAGGCATTGGATAGACATCTGTCGTGTTTGGTGGGGGGGGTCAAGGGGACACATCGCTGTGCTGTTGCATTATTACGAACATCTCTTGAATACTGCTCACGCCAATTGCTATCTGTGTTCCAATGCAGTCAAGGTGCTCATTTCTTCCTCTTTTGTTGGGGCTGATCAGCTGAGGTTTCTGCCCATTTCTGTTCCTGTGCTACAACACAGCCAATGTCTTCGCTTTGTTTTTAATTTTTATTATGGCACTGAGCCTTCTGTAATTTTCTGTTTCTGCTGCAACAATGCTGCAGAGGAGCTTACCTTATTTTTCTTAGAGGCCTTAAGAGTGGTGTCTGCTTTTTGCATCAATCCCAGCTGTGACAGTGCAGTGTCAAAAAAGGTATTGAATAGTCAGCATTATTCCCATAGCCTGCAAGGTGTAATTCATACATCACTCTTGATTAATGATAAAGATTAGTGTGCTGTCTTTTTGCCTCCTTGAATCCACTTTCCTACCTCCTGGCAAAACTAGAATGGCAAAGAGAATGTGATGTAGGTACCTTTTGCAAAGTCTGTCACTTGGCTAGTTTATATGTGCCTCGCAAGGAGCATATGTGATGTCACTGGTGGTAAAAGGATCTGCTCTGTAGGTCTGGAATGTAAGGAAGTGGAACTGCCTATTCTACCCATGACCCAACAAGATGATCTTTACTCATTTTAGCACACGGGTGAAATGGTGATCCCTCAGACCTTTATTAAGAAATGTATCTTATTTTTCTTCACTTGATTATTCATTGGTGAAGGCATATTGCTTATTACTTGGACACAGCCTTCTATTTTTTTTTTTTTGTTTGTTTGTTTGTTTTTTCCTAGAGAAAATGAAACCACACAAAACAGCATCACATGCCTGCCATATTGAGATCGTATCATGCTTGTGCTTGGCCTTACATATTGATCAGATTCTCCAGGCAGAGATTGCCATGGGTGTAGCTCATTAAGAGCTCAAAATTGTTTCGAGGGTGAATGACAAGAAGAAAAGGAAAAAAAGAGTGGTTTTTAAAATAAGTTGCTTTCAAATTCTGTGCTCAATGCCTTTGGCGCAAAATTCAGATATAATGTTGATTCATCACAGCTTGACTCCAAGATTTGATCCTGTGTTCTAGTTATTGTCTGTGTGGAGTTTGGCCTGCTGTCCTGCAGTGAAACCATGGGATGCTCCAGGAAACTACTTATTTCTTAGTATCTCTTTGATACTACACACAAAGTACATCCTAGTGCTGTAACAAAATACCTGTATTTGTATTTTAAAAATGTAGGTGTGGCCTAAACGAGTGGCTTAGTTTTACTTGAATATGAACGCAACCATTATGTCCCAAAAATTAAACAAGCTCCTTGCCAAATTTCCCTCACCATGACCAGACAGTTACTAAGGATGCTGTAAATGCATTGCAAGCCCCGCACATTCTTGTGAAATAAATATGGTCTTTTTTTAAAATTTATTTATTTTTTTGTTCCACAACCTTCATATCGGATCACTTGTGCCCACATAAAAGTAAGAACTGCCACCTTGCACAAATTTGCCAGTGTCCTCCAATTTTTTGGTCCTGATGCACACCTAGTATCAAACAGATGCCCTGTGAACATTTCTGGGGGGGGGGGGGGGGTTTTAAGGTACATTTGTATTTGTGGGCACAGACTTACTTGATTTAGCAATTGTAGATTGAGAGAGTGGAACACAAACCCGTTAAACGAATTCAGTAGTTATTATATAAATAATAAATATCTTTGGCAGTAAAGAATAGTGAGTCTGAATTCGTTGATTTACTGTTTGACTGTTAGTATGTCTTTGTTTCCATGATGCTCTCTGTCCTATTCAAATTTTCTCTCTCTCGTATTCATTACCCATTCACCTCCTGCCTTTAATCTGTTAGCCTTTTATAAATGTTCCTACTTTACATTGCACTTCTGGAAGCGTCTGAGAATCAGGAAGTTTTTAATAAGTGCTTGTCTCCGGAGAGGCTGTGTAGCTAAGACTTTAATGAGAGAGGCAAGGATCTCGGTTCATTAGACCTCAGTTTGTTCTGACTATTCCTTTGTCTCTCCGTTTTTACCAGTAATTCTGTTAGTGGTGGTTTTGGTGGTTCCCGATTGGGTAGTTCCCTGTACGAAGACTGGCTACGGAAATTTCAAGGTGTGTGCATGGTGTCCTATCCGAGGTGTGTTCCTGATTTAAGATCATGATTGCTGAATATAAATGATCAATTTATGTATCCCAAATCTAGCAATAATTGCTAGTACCACAAATAAAGCAGTATGAGGAAGGAAAAGGGTGTGTTAACATGCAGAAGGGGGTGGGGGGGCGAAACCCCTTGGCTAGTGCCCTAAGGAGTGGAACTGCTTACATTCAGACGTTCCTTGCAATTGACTGCCCACCTCTCTATTATTCTGTTACACTTTGTCTCTGCTTTTCTATCTGTTTGGTGCTCTTGTTTTGCTGCGAGAGCCAGTCTCGTGAATTCCATCATGACAGGATCCTACAGCCTCTGACCTATCATTTAGAGAGGGAGCAGGAAAAGGGCACAGGAAAGTGGGAGAGGAAACATGGTGCCACTAACTATAAAATAGGGATGTGACCGAATGAGTTATCCCCGTGCACAAATACCCATAGAAGGAGGATCTCAGAACATGTGAAGATGTTTTGCAAATCTGTCAGCAAATGTACTTGGCACTGCTGCTAACTGAAGATGAAAGATAATGGGCATTTCAAATGTGGTGGTGCTAAAAATCTGATGGCCCAGGCCATCTCTTCACCCCTATTTTTAAGCCTGGGAGGGTTTAAACATGCATATGGGTGATTAAGACAGACTTGTTCAAAATCTGTGCTTTCCTAGATTACTGATATTCCCCATATTTGCTCCCTAAGACTCTTCTGGCTAGCCATTCAGGAGAGGATCTAATGAGCAAAGCTGAATAAAGGTTGTGGGGGGGGTGTGTGTGTTTGCGTGCCCTGCTGTTCAGAGCAACTCAAAATGGCAGTACACTTTGGAAATGAGTGTTCGTTTGGCAGGGAAAAAAATGGAACAGCATCTGGACCATCTTCTCTCTAGGGCCCATCATCTGGGCCTAACAAGACTCCAGAATGCAGACCGTCCATCGGTGACTGTATCCCGTGCAGATGGCAGTCGAGAATCTTAAAAATAGCAAACAGGGTAGGAAGCACTAGCTTCTTGTGAGAGTATGAGTGCATGATGAGCATTGGGCAGCCGGAAGTAGACCATGGGAGCAATACAGCTGTCACAATGCAGTATCTCACAAATGCTGCGTTCCCAAGAGAGTCTTCTGAAATCCAACTGTCAGATTTAAAAGAAAAAGTGTGTGTGTGTGTGTGGGGGGGGAGGGCTGCAGGTGGGTACCAAGACATTAGAGCCTTTCTCTGGTACCTTCTTCAGCGAGGAGAGCATCTGCATGCACATCTGTCCTATTTGCAGTGCCGCACATATAAAATTAAAATGCTCCCACTGCTACTCTAATAAAGCTAGTTCCTAGGAAAAATGTTATGGCACCTTCCATACTCATTAGGCAATTCATCAAAGAGAAATAAAATTTGTTAAATCTCACTGCTTAAGTATCGCCTTAAATTTAGAGTGCTGTAAAACAAAGTGGTTAAAATGTAATTGGTGTGTTATGGCTTACCTGGGGTCCTGCTTCCGTGTGCCAAACTGCAGATCGTAATTCAATAATAACGTTGCCATGGCTATAATAGCTTCATGCAATCTGCGCTCTAGCCAGCCGCATGATCTTAGCTCTAACTAAAAGGCAAGCAGCTTCAGTGAAATGGCTGACACCTGCTTAATGTGTTGCACAGTTTGCCCTTTACAAAATGGGTATTGTACTTGTATAATAATTCAGCAGGCAGTAAGCTCATACTTTTTAAGCAATTAACTCTGAAATTTGTTTTTCTGCAGACAATGGCTTCCCCCCCTGCCCCCAGTACCGATGATTTGTTGTCACAGCAGCACCTTTGCAGCGATGTAACGTGTTGCTCATGCAAAATGCTTTTACAATATGGTTTCAGGAATTCCTAACTGCTAGGCATGCAACGCCACCCATCTGTATGGAATCGGAAACAATCACATTGGCGCCACTATAATTGCCATGTCTTTTTGGGCTGCCATTATCATTTTATTGTCAAGAATGACACTAAAATGCCTACTGTGGTTGGATGCATTTTAGCACTGGGTAAGAAACTTGACAGCCACCGAATTCGTATTATGCCATGCCTTGCATAAGTGTTCACCCTTGAACTTTCCCATTTTGTAGTGTTATGTCAAACTGCGATGGACATTTTTGCACATTTAGTGGATACTGTGCACATTTTATAATGCTTTATGAATATGAGCTTCATAGAAAGTGTTATTTTTTTCATTTCCATTTAGTCTGCATGCTCGACATGCAATTTGTTGCTTGTTAACTTGTTTCCTGCTCAGACAGAATGTCCTTTACTGTCTCATTACACTCTCCCCCAGTTCAACACTCTTTGTACCAAGTTCTTACCACTACACAGTGATAAGCCATTTTTTGTAAGAATCTGGTGGTAAAAATGTTTTTAAAGAAAATGCAGTGTGATCGTCAGGTGTTTTTGAATTTGGTGTCCCAGTCATCTCATATGCAACTTGACATTTTAATTTAGATTTGCCATCGCTATACTAGTATTTCATTTACACACAGAATAGTATGGAAACATCAAACATGGCTCTCTCTCATGAAGGTTTTTCTATTTATTTGTGCTAGTAATATGGGAGTCCTATAAAGTAAGTTGCGTGAAAGGCTTACATATCTTCGTTTTATATGCCCTGTCAGCTCTGCTCAGGATCCGACACTAAACTACCTTACGTCATCTAAATGGACTTTTTAATACACATGAATGGACGGTTCACTGTCTGTGAAGGTTTTCAGTCATCTAGGCCATGTAAAGCTCCAATGCATAGATGTTGGTTAAACATT
Source organism: Gogo arcuatus (assembly GCA_028570945.1). Lineage (NCBI taxonomy): Eukaryota > Metazoa > Chordata > Actinopteri > Siluriformes > Anchariidae > Gogo > Gogo arcuatus. The sequence continues at coordinate 4,123,886 of JAOTRR010000043.1, read as the reverse complement.
ATGGGAAAAAAAAAAGATTGAGTCAGATGACCAGTGTTGTATAATATGATTGAGTTTCATGAGCCTCTGTGAGCTGCCCTGACAGTCCAGTAATAGTAATTCAGTCAGAGCTGTTTCAGCGGTGTTGGGTCGGAATTGGTTTGGAAATTATGCATACGTCGTATGCCAGTTTAGATATGTCAAACGTCATCTTTCCCCATGAAAGAAGTCCAACTCCACAGTGACAAGCCGCCAATCATGAGAGAGAAAGATAATGAATATGGAATGATTTGCATCATTACCCAGTTGTAGAGCAAAAGAGAGAACAATAGCTGGTGAGTGGATAAGTATTTGCATTTGGTCTGCTTTTTTTTGTATTTTAGTACTTCAAACTGTGGTATATCAACATCGGTACATGTACGTTCTCCACTGATCAATACCTTTTACCATCCAGGCATGATGAATTTGCCCTGCATTGTAGTTAGTAGTCTATCTTGCGGCCATTACTCCTGGAGATGTGTACAGCCTCACAGAAAGCTTCTACACAGTGGCACGAAGGAAGAATGCATTCGTGGTAATGCACATAGTCATCATGTTAATTATGTGTGTCAAACTTTAAATTCTTGCTTGTTAACATCACAGATAAACACTCTTGGTCTACTAACACTACTTCGATAATCAGGAAGGCACAGAAACACCTTTACTACCTGAGATGACTGAGGAGAGCTAATTGGTTCGTTGGTTTACAACTACCAACAATGGAAGACACTTGGAGATCTTGCTGCCCGAGGCGGGTAGCTACTATCATTACAGATCCAACACAACCAAGCAGCCATATGTTTGACCTCCTTCCTTCAGGCAGGTGCTACAGAGCTATTCATACTCGTACAAGCAGATTCAGGAATAGTTTCTTCCCAAGAGCAATTTCATATGTAAACTGTGAGCACCAGAAAGGAGCACGTTTCATAACTGTTTATTTGGTCAGAAAGTGTATCTGACAGCCTGTGCAGTTCATGGTGGGATTCAACAATAATGTACCATTATATTAAAAAATGTCTCTCTTCTTTCTCATTTACGGATATTTTTTATTTCAAAACTGTTGATACTTTTAGCTATGTTATCAGCAGTAAAAACAAAACGATGAGTTTTTAGAGATGTTGGTGAAAACCACCAGCACCACCACATGAAGGCTAGTTCACCTCAAATTTAAACTCTCAATTTAGACTTGAACGTAAACATTGAAGTAGGTTTATTTGGCTTTCACAGTCCACTTCCTAAAAATAGGAGGCGTGAGCAAGAGTGGTTGAATAGCATAATTTACCTGTTGGGCCATTATCCATGCTTCTACAGTTCATCGTCCAACTCCAGTGCAAGTACACAAGCTGTAATGTGGTAGTATTGCAAGTAACTTGACGTAGCATAGTGAATAAAACACTTATTTTATTTTTATTTGAAAGATGAAAAGTATTGATATCCATAGTTGTGAGATCAATCAAAAATTTTAACCCCAGGTTGAGGTGATTCAACACCTCATTTAAAATATACCGATCTGTTTACATACCACTTATCTTTTTCCTCCAAGGGATGACCATTAGCAGAAACCCTGCTGGGGGTTAACTTCACTAGTTTAATATTGCCTTGATCCTCCCATTAAAATGACAAATAAAGCTATGAAATGGTCAGGGGAATCCTTCTGAAGCTCCTTTTATAGCTCTAATTCCTCCTTTATTGCAGGGCTTAACCCAGTCTGGTCCCAGTCATTATCGGGCTTAAATTTCTGCAGCAGTTCTCAGCCTGATCAAATAGTGGTTGGAGGAGGTAGGAATAAGGAAGTTGGAAAGACGGGTAGATGCGCTGTGTCTTGGTCATTTTTAGAATCCTGGTTTCTCTGATGGTGCCAAAGTGTGGGGGGGAGGTGACAAAATATACAATGCTGTAACATTCTATTACTTGGTTCGCCTGTGGAGTTAATAACTCGACTGCTATAAATATACATTTTTTTTTCTTTTATTAGGTGTTTTACCAAGTATATAATTTTGCCTAACTGTGTCAAACTGCAGGCTGAATAGGAACAATACAAAAAGGTGAGACTTGATCTGGGCAGTGGACTCCGATTGGTGGCCAGATATCAAAATTGTGGTGGCATGCAAGCACTCCAATACTTGCCTTGGTCCCATCAATATGGATCACATGATGGAATGTAGTCTCTGATGTCTGGAAATCACTAGGTAAGCCCTGACACAGACCAAAGACCTTAGAGACACAGTCAGGGACTACCAGAATGTTTGAGTTATCTTGAGGGTACTAAAAGGTCTGAAAGTCCAATGATAAATGTGAGCAAAGTTTCAACAGTGCCTCAGGAGCTGTCAAAACTTGAAATGCTTCTGGAATATAGACTTTATCAGCATGTTTGCCACTTGTTGCCTTCCTGGTTTTCTGGTCTATGTTGCAGAGGTGGGTCTCCATAGAGTACTCTTAAAGAGAGCACTAAAGATGCCACTATAGTGTTAAAAACCCCAATAAAGCTCCTCCAAGCATAGATCCTCATGGGTCAACACAAGTCTTAGAAAAAGATGGATGTTGCCTTGTCCATGCTGCCCTGATGGATTTTTCAGACACACGAAGTAGTCCTGAATGTCATCCACCACAAACCTGTTGTGCCAAGAGGTCATCTTGAACTTCTTGTAGGGACCGTTTAGATTAAGGATGGTGTCACTAAAGGCTTCAGTGTGAAAGGCACGAAAAGGCAGGAGATATCAAGACCTCACAGTAACAATTCGGACCAAGATGATCAAGGCACAGCGTAGAACCTCCATCCTTCTTCTGCACAAAGTTAATGGATTAACTCTTGCCTAACACTTGCTCAATGTTCTCAATAGATATAAATACTTCACCGACAGGGGACATACCTGGAATCAAGGAGTGTGGTGGTGGATAGCAAGTCCACCTCCATAGTACACCATCCCAAGACATGACTGTACTGTCTTGATATTTCATTTGAATGTTGGTATTTTTCTCAAGGATCTCTCCAGAGGGATTGAGGTGTAATGGACATTGACATTATGGGGTCAAGCTGTGATCTTTGTCAATCCAGGAAATGGATGTGTTTATGATGTAGCTGTGTCCAAGAATCGGTATATTCCGGTCGCGGTAATAAGGAATGGTATCATTATTTCTGTGTATCGTCTTCTGTTATCATAAATAGTAGGTGAGTCTGTTCTTGGGAGTTCTAAAGCCCAGAGGGTTGCCATTGTGGGAGACGGCTTTCTGCGGAAAAATGTACATCTTTAAAGCTAATAAACTGAACCACAAGGCTCAAGTGAGCCAAAGGATGGAGATGAAGTGCTGTTTTTGGTTTGTTTAATTATACGATGTGCGATCAAAAAGTTCAGAGACTGTTCATGTTGTGAATGAACGGAGCATGGCATGGTCGAGGACCAAGGACGAGGACCAAGAAATAACTTCCATGAGTCAGTATGCCACATGATGCCACACTCAACATCGGGACCTGTGTTCTACTGTTTTTGTGGTATGCACGTGTGTTTGCGATTGTACTATGGACCACAAACTTGAGCAGAGCGCAAACATCAAATTCTGGGTCAAACTTGGGAAATGGGCAACAGAGACCCTTGAAATGCTTCGAGCACAACAATGTCCAAGAAATTCAAACTTTCTGTTCGGGTGTGCAGGATTGTCGTATCGACCTGATTTCTGCCCCTCTTGAAGCGCGAATGCCACTCAAAATGCCTTCCTTGAGTTTAACGCAGAACTTAATGTTTGCTCTCTGTGTAAAATTGCAAATGTGCATGTGCACGTTGTCACAAAAAAGCATTGAACACGGGTCCTGATGTTGACAGTGCAACGTTACATGGCATACTGGCTCATGAGAGTTACTGCTCGCTCCTGCTGCATGTGCATGCGTGCGACCATGCCGCGCTCCATTCATTTGCAACAGGAACGGTCCCGGAGCTTTTTGATCGCATCTCGTATGCAGTGAGAAAACAAAGCCGAAGTATAAATTTTTGCTCTGGTTTGGCAATTGGACCAATCAATGTGAAACACCCTGAGAGTTATGGTAAAGAACAGGGAGATCACATGCTCTGAGAGTCCCTGAAAGTCCTTATCTTCCAAAGTTTGCATGATGGCAGCTACTGGTTGGTTGAATGCGTTAACACCATTTAAATTGTGTAAGGTTTGCTGCTTAACGGTGGCTTTGTCGGTTCAGTAGAATTTGTTCTCTAGCTATAGCGATAGTGCTTCTCTGGAATGTTTTCATTTTAAAGCCAAGGCCTTCTGAAACACAGCAAGGCTTTGCAACAAAGGAATTAAAATGCAATGACCTGACTGAAGTGTCTTTTTAGTTGAACTGTTAATCTGTGCTCCTTGTGGGTGAGACGGCTTTACTGTTGCTCATAGTTCTATGAATTTTTATCATTATTGTTGATGTATAGAAAAAGATGCATGTTCAGTGTTTTGTCGGTTATACACTTTCCAATACTGAGACAGCAGATCTGAGGGAAGGTTCAGGAAATGGGTTTCGGTATCTGTCTGGAATTTTCAGCAGTGCTAAACAGCAATGCAGATATTAACTGTCATTCAGGCTCGTGCGTATGCACACACTTCTTCAGTTCTGTGTGCTGGTGTGATGGTTTTGACACTTCATAGCCTAGAGCTCATGATTAACTGTGTGAGAAGAGACAGGTGAGGTCATTCTCCATTGTTTTAAAGCCCTGAGCCAGATATTGTTTCTGCCTCCCATGACTTCTACAGTTTGGTGTGTGTGTGTGTGTGTGTGTGTGCGTGTGTGTGTGTGTGTGTGTGTGTATGGTATAAATATGAATGAGACAACTCATTCTATTATATCTTCTAGCTTTGTCTTTGTTCAACTATCTAGTTCATTGTCTTACTTTATCTTACTTTTGTTCACTTTTAAACTTTAGTTCCATGCTGTCTTTCGTTCCGCATTGTTGCTTTTCTTTAGTTTTGCTTCGTAGTCGCTTCGATATTTTTTTCCCCCTTTGTGGGGAGTTCATACTTCGCTGTTCAGATTTACATTCTAAATAAATTATTTCATGATTTGTGAAGATTTTTGTTGCATCGGTATGTTAAAGAACACTCCAGCATTTCCTTACATTTCCCATCAGTGAGCAATGAGCCAAACTCAATCCTGAAAATCTAAACAAATTTCTTGCATATCACAAAGGCTATTTGTCGTAATCTTGATCCACCTCATTATCTCATCCTGTTTAATCGCTGTTGTACCACATCACTATTCAGTTCTTGAGTGGGATTGGTCAGAAGGTGTCTGACTATAGCTGTTATAATGGAGGAAAAAGTATGGCTTTTTAAAAAAAAAATAATGATGGGTAATCATGGGAAAATTGCTGTAGTATAAGTGGAATAAAACACTGAGGTATGCTGTTACAGGGAAATAAACTTATTAGTTGATCTATAATTTGCAAAAACAATGGGGAAAACCAAATAGTTAGTACTGTACAATGTATAGACCCACAATCATAGACACCCCCAATGAGAGAGAGGGCCAGCAGTACAGTCATATTTTGCAGTCTTTGCATAGTCTTCTGTCACTCCAGTAAAGCTTAAACCAAGTCACTAGACCAGTTTTTTTTTTTACAGGATTCTCTCAATCCTTTGTCCTCATTAACTCCTGCCTGACTGTGCTGTTCCAAAAAAGCATGCATGTCTGTTTAGCATGTTTTTTCCTCACACTTCAAAAAGCAGCATTTCCATTTCACAGAAATGAATTTCCGCTGTCATCTGTAGAGCTCCCCAGAACAATAAGGATGACATTGACACCTCCGATGCGATTTGCATTTGGCATAATTTTATTGCGCTCTTGCCCTGTGTTGGGACTGTAATAATGTTGTCACAGTGTGAGGCATATGAATACAGCTCAGCCGTCTAATAAAACTCACAGGACTGCTGAATTTTCAATGATAAGCAGGTTTTTATCTCTTATACCTCAAGAAGTCTATGACTGTAACTGTGGACAACTTTTTGTTACTTTGTCTATCTCGTGACTCAAAAGTGTTTTAATGTCAGGGTGTGAGAGATCAGGTGTATCTTTCAGAGAAGACAGTTAACTTGGGCCATAAATTTACTCCCATTTTAATATTTTTTTTTTAAAGAAGAAATTGTATGTCAGACATTTCAGTGTATTATCCAATACTCAGCATTTATGTAGATTTAATAAAATAATTCTTGATAGGGAGATTTTTTTGGGGGTTGGTGGCTATGAGGCACATTAGTCACACCACACCTAGTTAAAGATGTATGTTTCACAAGGTGAAACATTAATGCTATTTATGGAGCATAAGTATGGAGTATCAAAGTTTTTAAGCTACAAAGATGAACAAGAACCTTAAATTGCGATCAAGTCAATGAGTATGATTTCAGTTTAACAGAAAATAACTGACATGCAGAATCATCTAGTACATCTTTGGTTATGCATCTGTTGCTTGCCTTTGAAGCACTGATTTACTAAAATGTCAAATCAAGAAACTTGTGTGCAGTTGTATAAATTGTGTGCGTAGTTGTTTTCAGCAACTGCAGGCAAAGCAAATTGTCTGAAGGTGGTCATCCCAACATTGTGAAGTTGTTGGTTATTGGTAGCAGTCTTTAAAATGTTCAGAAAACCAACTGCGAGTTCAACACTGTCCAGACAGTAACTGACTGTATTGCCTACTTATTTATACCTTTTTGAATGTGACAAATAGTCATCGAAGGATGGTAACATTTAAGTAACTTATGATCATGAATGTTACATCTCACAGTGGCCCCTCCCCTCCCATGACTTCCAGTCAAAAGACTCTCATTTGCAAATGGTATATTGAACTGATGTTAATGATTCAGAACGTTAAATTGTATTTGGGGAACAGTGAACCGTTTTACAATAACATTGTTTGCTAAGCTAGCCAGCAGGTTGCTCATCTGAGGTCTCCAGTTTTGTTTGCTAAGCTAGTCAGCAGGTTGCTCATCTGAGGTCTCCAGTTTCTCCACGATTCATTTCATCATGTTTCTCTTGCTATCCCAGTTGGAAAATATCTGGTTTCTTGTGTTGTTCTTTGTGTTCCTGGGTCTAGAAACCAGCTATATGTCAAGGGAACACGCATTCAATGTTGCAATTTGTTGGAAAACGGTGCGCATTGATCAGACTTTATACAAGTCCGTCGAACTTGGGAAAAACTTCATCCGACAGACTGATGGTGCGCTCTGATCCAACAGTTGGTGTTGGTTGGAGTTGGTTGGCATTTTGTCTGGGCAAAAATAGGGAGGTTTCTCATTACCACTGAACTGCAGGAAGGGTATTTGGTGTATATATATTTTTTCTCAATTCTATGACAGCAATTTTATTTAATACATAGTGTAAAATCACAAATGAGAACTTGTATTGTCAAATAGCCTGTGCATGTTGCAGGACAAAAATTCCTGGCCATGTTTCATGTAGAATTGATGAATTACAGGCTAAATCAGAATGTTTGTTGTTGAATAAATAAAATCCATTTGACTATTGTTCTTTCACATCATGAAAATGTCTGTGTGTTTGTGTTTTAGCTCCTCAGTGAGCTCAGCAACTCAGGATATGAAAAAGTTGATAGCATCAGTCCATTATTACTTTGTTTGACGCATTTGTCATGTTCATAAGTTGCTTTCCGGGTACTGTATATTCAACGGAGCAGATAGAGAGCCTTTACATTAGCTTAAAGACAATGTTTACTTTGTGGAAATCTTTCCATTGGTGTTTCTCTAACCTTTACTCTGCTAACGCTTTGCACTGTTGTTTTTTTGTAGTTATTTATTTTTTTTCTAGATTGATGCCATGCAGAAACGCAACACAAGTTTTAAGCATCAGAACGGAACGTGAAATTCTCGCTTTTCAGACTACAGGACCGACAGAGCTTGGCATCTTTGGACACTGTCAAGATAATTCAATGACAAAAGTGAGTGTGAGCAGAGATCAATAGTAGTGGGGGGGCATTTACTCCAGTCTAATTAGAGCAGGCTGCAATGAGCTGTTGACATTTGAAGGGAGTATAATGAGTTTCGGGGCCAGGTTCATACTGACACAAGCGTAATTACGGTGTGTGTGTGTGAGAGAGAGAGAGAGTGCAAAAAAGTGTCAATACACAGCCCTTTTTAAATGACTTTTTCTAACACTGCTTATGATTTACAGTTCTGGCATGTACCATTCCTCTATGTCAACAAATACCCGCATGCTGTGAGTGATCTACGAGGGTCAGCAAAGCGTGTTTGTTTCAGGTTTTAACATAAAATACTATAGTGAAGAATGTAAGCCTGGGATTTAAGGGGTTAAAAAAGCATGAGGAATCGGCTGAAACTGTAACTTAATTAAAAACTTATGAACTGAGGTTAAAACAGTTGGAGGGGTGTGTAATCCCATTACATGCTCCAGCCCTGAGTGTAAATATTGGTGTGCTGGTATGAACTGGTGTTTTGCCGATGGCCTATATGGGACAATCCAATTGGAGTGCTTCATTAAGTTGAACTCCCAGTCCTCAACTGTGCTCTGTAATCACTCCGCTAATAAGGTGAATGTTGGCATTTATCAAAACTTAAGTTGACCCTGATGGAATTCATTAAGCCACTGTCTAAATAATGACTGTCTTTTTAGAGCAGTGGTTCCCATTCCTGGTCTGCAAGTATCCTTACACTGCACAATTGAGCGTTTTCTCTACTGTAACCCACCCACATTGACTCGTGCAAATGGTACAGAAGCCAGGAGAGACCATTAAAAGTTATTTTCCCTGTGTAGTGGGATATGCACAGTTTAGTTGTGGGTTGTTTTTGCTCTTGTTTAAAGATAAAACAATTTAAGGAGGTCAATTTCCATTCAAAATATGTGCAGCAGTTCTTGTGCAATAATACTATGGAGTGGCAATAGCAATGCCTCACATAGCAGTTTAATTAAACCGTTTCACATTGGAACATGATAAACTGTATTTAATGTAAGATGTTGGCTTCTTGTTCAGTTGTTCATGATCATTAAATTGTTTTCTACAGCTACAGTCATACTTTTTGCAGTAACCTGACCGGTTGCTCTGGCCACTTGTTCCATGCTTTTCCTCGTCTACCAGTAATTCTTCCAGTTTCCAACCAAATGCTCTAATTGTGGCCTTCTTGTCAGTTTTCAGACGTTGCCATGTTCCAGTCCGCTCGGACCGCGTTGTTGGGTTCCGTTATGTCGGCCATCAAGGTGCAACTAGGACACGTGCCTCTAATCACCTTATACAGAATCTCCAAACAACTGGCCTCACGTACAGCAAATTTATCTTTCAGGGCTGTGCGACTGTGTGGAGGATACACTATTGAGGGGAGCGGTGTCTACACCTTTCAGGTAGCACAGATATGGGAGAGGTTTGGGCGTCTTCACCGGTGTGAAGTTAATGCCTTTTGCAACAGGATGTCTGGCCACTTGTTGCATGCCTTTCCTCATCTACTAGTAATTCTTCCAGCTTCCAACCTCAAGCTTTACTTATGGCCTTAAGCAAGACACAGGTTCCCACTGCTGCTTTTAATAACCCTCGGAACCATAAACGGCAGAAGTCACTTGACGCTCCCTACAACGTAAAGTATAATGTGGACATGTCAGAAGTAGTAAACATGTAAATTATTAATACATGCTTAGTAGTTTGCCTCACACTGTCTCAATCCATGTACTAGCCTGCTTTTTGGGAGGTGTGACAACACTAAGGGAAAACCGTTCCTCATACTCATTGCATGTGCATGGTTTTTCTCTGGGTTCTCCAGTTTCCTCCCTCTTTACACACCCTTCCAGGATCGTTTCTGGATCCACAACAGCAGCAGCAACAACAAGGAGGATGAACTTAGATTTGTTGCCATTGGTTGAGCAAAAAGAAGAGATTTGCTGCCCTTGTTTTCATGTCTGCCTGTTAGTCACTTTGTTTGGGATTTATTTTTGTCCAGTAGCCCATGCTGTTTACTAATTGATGTTTTCAAAAGATGCACTGAAAGATGTCTGCTAATGGATGTCTAGATAATGTCCTTTCCCTTTATGTACAGTGTTATGTATATAAATAACATCCTAAAGTGTTCCCATCTGTTTTGAGAAATCTTGTGAACGGAGTTCAGTGATTTAACCTTTGAAGGCTTGTTTACAACAACGGTATTCCAAATAAGTAATAATACATGCTTTATATTTCAAATGAACTGGTTTGAATTTTTACCTGTCTTTAACTAGCTAACACGGCACACTTGCCTAAATGTTTTAATTTGTTTCAGCGTTGTTCAAAAACACTTCTAACTCGGCACCAGTGCAATTTATTTCCCCCCAATTCTACTTCTTTCCTCTTATCTTTTTTGGATCTTCCAAAGAATTTGGCTTCATAAAACCTTATTCAGACAATATATGTCAATATTTGATGAAACATTAGCCATTATCAAGTCCGTGTTTATTTGCTTTGTATATTGCAGACTTCTTAATGTGTCTATCAATGTCAAGGCCAAGTCCTCAGATGCCTATATAATTTCTTTATTCTTCACAAGGGGTGTGTGTGTGTTGGTCTTTGCCAGGGACATACCTGGGGCATTTAAAACACCATAGACATGAATAAAAAAAAAACATAATTACTGCATATACGTGGTTTAACTCCCAACAAACAATAATGCTGACAAATCTGTTTAATATTTGAAATTTACCTCTCCTGGATCACTAAACAGTGAATGTGTCTTGAAGTGTGTTTTTTTCAAATCAACATAATCAAAACATTTGTAGCAGAAATCATTTTTCTTGTAAAACGTGAGCGAAACAATGTTTTCAAGACTTGTTTTGTATTTATCGTGTTGTATTCAAATTAGTATTGGTTGACCAAAACAAATGCCAGCTATAAAGACACAATTGAATTTGCATTTAAAAAAAAATCATTTATGCTTACGTGAAAACGAGTTGCATCCTTCTGAAATAAAATTTGTATGCACACTGCTCTGCATTTTATCCATTCATGTATTGAGTAGATGAACTCGAATAATGAACTTGAGTCCTGGAAAAACAAACACCCCTGGAATGTGCATGTCTGTCTCTACAGCACATGAACAAAATTGTGTGTGTGTGTGTTACAAATGTACTTGCTGCAATTGCTACATGTCGGCGTTTTGACGTCCTTTGTTTGCACACAGTCTGGGCACCACTTCCTCGTTTTGCTACCAGCTGCAACCTACAATTTTAGCCTGTATTATACACCGAATAGTCCTAAAATGTTCAAATATGCACACGTAAGTCCCTCACACTTACTTTAGGCACTGGAAGTGGTGGCTGTCTGGGATGTGTACTTTGAGTAACAGGAGCTTCTTCCTGAATTCGTCTCGGCATGCCAACAGATACTCAGGATCCTTGGAACTTGTTCTCTACTCTTGATATAAGTGGTCACAAGTGCCTTACGTTTTCTTTTAGGTTAAAAATGATAAACAATTTGACCCGAGAGCTATACACTGAAAATAGTTATCAGTTTATTCTACACTTCCCTACATGACAGTGACCTTTGCACTGCAGAGTGGACACCAGGTCTGAATCTGTGGCTGAGACACGAAGCTAATTAGAGACGAGTCGAAACAGAAATGGCAAACTTCAAGAGCTACAGAGGTGCAGATAAATGAAGATAACTTGAAGCAATGGGTCTTAAAAAAACAAAAAAAAACTTCCACTTATAATCAAAAGGTCTGTCTTTTACTTTATTATACGTTCTGTCAAGATACAAAAATGGCAGTCTTTTTGTGTGAGACGTATGCCACTGGGCAGTGACATGCTTTTATGTGAACTCAAAAGAGCACTTCCCACAAGGAAAAGGTGTCTTTACCATCTTTTCTGACAATCTTTACCATCTCTTTGACCACTTTTTGCTTTCTTCTGTTCCATGCTGACTCCTTTTCAGTGTGGGATATGTTTTATTACTTTTCTAGCTGTGGCATTTGGAGTGTTGAAAGGGAGATGTTATCTCTCTTTCAGCAGGGAGATATGCACTGTGTACCCTACTATAATATCTTTATATAGCCGACAGAGTGTTCTCGCTAACAGTCCGAGCGCATCCTGCGCTGACATTCTCGGTCACTTAAAGATCAGTTGCTTCAGTTTTTCCTTATATATCACACTGATGCACAAGAATCTGTGGCAATGAATGGGCACTTTTTCGACCACAATTTCCCTATTTGTTCTTCCTCAGTTGTTCAGTCAGCGTCAGCATGAGAGCTGGTGCTTTCCACCACCATCATCAGAACACAAACTGATGGAATCTATGGTTTCTTGCTGGCCCGAGTTTTTCTGAAGGCCGCTTTGAATTGTTGAAGTGATTTTCACAACTTTCTCATAAGAACCTTATGAGAGACCCTTCTGAATGATGGGATGTTTTTTTGTTTTTTGTTTTTTTGATTTGGGGGGGTTTTTTTGAGCCCAGGATGATTCATTGTCTGATTCATGGTCGTAGAATGTTTTGTTGCGGCTCACTGAACCGTTTCTCACTGAAGAGACGCACAACATGAAAAGCTTCCCTGTAATTGGCATCAGTATCACAGCTCCACTGACTGGGAATGACACTGACACACTCGTTCCATTTCAATTGTGTTAATGCAGCAATCATAATGGATAAATGTCCTCAGTTCCATAAACACGACAATTACAGGAACCGTCAGTCAAATGGCTGCTTTGTGCTGAATGATGCAGGGAATTCAATGCAAATCAAATACTTGTCTCCCCCCACCCCCTTCTTAGTACTTTCTGTTAGTAGGATCCTGGGAATGAATAAAATGCCAGTGTAATAAAATGTCAATTAATTTGGTCAAATGGAATGAACAGGAAAATGTGTGACTATAGTTTTCGAAGTATTGGGGTGTAATAATCTGTTTGATTCTTCAAATGTCTGTATATGGATTTAAACCTGAAGTGGGTGTGGCTTAAACCAGGACTTTTCCTTGCTTTGCTTTTTCTCATCTTGTCTTAATTAAAGCTCGGATAGGCAATTTATTTTAGAAGCATTTTTTTGTGATTTATATCTTGAAATTCTCTTTACATCCCAACAGCAATGAATAAATCAAAGACTCTGACAGAGTCATCTGTGGCAGTCACAGGGCACAAAGTCTACCTACATATTGCAGACATATTGCTAAAGCTAGTAAGGGAGTTAATAACTATGACTTAACAATCATGTTTTTTTTGTTGTTGTTTTTTTTATTTCATTGAGAGGGTTTTTTTATTTTTTTTAAATACACGTGAATGAGACATGAAGTTTGGATATGACATGCTATGGTCCCCCCTCTTGCCCACACGCTCTGTCATGGAGTCATCCTCCAACAGTAGTCGGGCAGGGCGCGTTCATCTGTTTTGGAAGAGTGGCTTTAGAGGGAAGCTTAAAGGGTGGGGGTGGAATTTTTTTTTTGCTTGTTTTTTTGGATACTTTCAATATCTAGCGTACTCTTGTGGGTTTCTCAAACATTACCTACCCTAGCTTTGAATATAAACCCTAAGACTACACTCACAGAAACACTGGAAAAACGTGTGCATGCTGGTGCAGTGATTTTTGTTTTTATTTGCTGCTGGTGAGGTTTCATTATGTATTTTTACAAAATGTTGCTCAATTTCTGAAAGTATAAACAAACTAGAAGCCTAATTGAAATAAAGAATGACTGAATCACCACTCTAAATGTCTCTTGTTCCGCAAGCATATCAACTGACCACTTACTTATGCCTGCCTAAAAGGAAAAACATGTCACCTGACACTTCATGTTGCATCCTGTGTGCCTCAAGGTGCCTTGTGAACCTTTTGACAAAAAAAAAAAAAAAAAAAAAAAAAAAAAAAATTTTTTATATTTTACACAC
>JAOTRR010000043.1:3906284-3919705 GCA_028570945.1 Gogo arcuatus | reverse complement strand
TATGAACCACTTGTACACATGAACACTTGTGGTAGCGCTGGAGTCGTGTTGTAATACGCAGAGTATTATTTATGTGTATATATATATATATATATGAACCACTTGTACACGTGAACACTTGTGGTAGCGCTGGAGTCGTGTTGTAATACGCAGAGTCCTTTTATCATCATTCCCAGCTTGTGTAATGTCTTTCCCCTCCAGGCAAAAGTAGACAATGAGATCCTTGATTATAGGGATCTCGCCGCCATTCCCAAAGTCAAAGCCATTTATGACATTGAACGTCCCGACCTGATCAACTATGAGCCACTTTACACCACTTCCCTCGACGAGATGGAGGAGAGAGAGAGTGTGGGAGAGGTAAAATAAAACTCCAAGAGCACAGTGTTTATTTGTGTGTATGTTTGTGTGTGTGTGTGTGTGTGTGAACAGTACTATATAATTGCACGATATGTATGTAAACTATATCCCCTTATTTTAACAGTAGGGTGCAAAAGTCTGAGTCCAATAACAAGAACTGCTCTTATTTCATTAATTATCTTCAAATATGTTGATATTTATTATCCAATATCGTTATTATATTATTTACTGAGACAGATCAGTTGTTTAACCTGTTCTTATTTGCACGCCACATGGTTTTTCATTTGTTTGTTTTTTTTTGTTTGTTTTTTAAATATCGAAATATAATTCATACATTTTTCATAACTCATGAAATAAAAGCAGTTCTTGGTAGTGGACTCAGACTTTTGGGCCCTACACTTTGTTAACAGCTTCAGACCTTGAGGCGTGAGCGCTTCTCCATGCCAGATGACCGAGTAAGTTGTGCTCCAGATAGACGACCTTGACATGTGACCTTTACCTTGTCACATTGTCTATAAGTCACGGTTGTGTTCATTGTAGCACCATTATCAGTCATATGCATGCGTGTGTGTGTGTGTGTCAGTAGTCACATCCATGTCGCAAGAGTGGGTTTATTTTTTGAATGAGAGCTACATTTTTACCCAGTGTGTACATCAGTGTCTTCTGAGTCGTAAATGAGTTCCTTTTCCTTCTCATGATTTCACCTTCATCCTCAGTCCAGTGTTGCTAACTCATTTCAACTCTTTTTTTGAAACAACTAATTTGCATATAATCAACCCGTATAACCACAGGCTATGATGTGATCTGCTTTTTTAAATAAAGTCTAAAAAGTCACTGAGTTGCTAACACTGCACAGTGCAATAATGTGTTAAATGAATATTTTAGAAAAAAAAACACTGCAATTCATTCTCTTCAATGAGACTACATGAAACCCTTTTTTATTTGAATTCTTTCAGACACCAAGAACTATGTCGCCAATCCCATCTGCAGATGTACGTACAGTACCTATGTCTTAGTATCACACACTAAACAGTTTACAGGTTATGATCATTAGTTTGTGATTGTACATGAATTGTGTGTGTGTTTAGAGTTTTTATGACATGAGAGGTCACATGCTGCAGCGGTCTACAAGTCAGGGCTCTATCGGCTCGCCCATCTATAATCGCCACTGTTACACGCCGACCATGTCTCGCTCACCCCAGCACTTTCACCGGCCAGGTGAGACAAAGCTTCTGCCTTCAGCTGCACAGGGGCATTCTGGGTATGAGAAGATTTTAGCTAATCGTTAAAAATGGCAAGAAGTTTCTTTATTATTTTGATAAATATTTATTTTAAGACTAGTTAAGTTAAGAAGATGCTTTCTATCCATGTTTATCAGAAAATATGCAGATGCTGACCTTAAAAAATTACTATACTGTCTGTACTTATTATATAAACTATATTTTAAAAATGTTTTAAATATATGCCACATCTTCAGATAATTTTTATTTTTAATTATCGCAGTATGCCATGACACTGGTATATTTTGGCACCCCTAGCCTGTACCTGTTCCTATTTGTTCATTCATTCGTTACTTAAAAATGTTATTTAAACATTAATATGAAAAAAAATGAAGAACAAATGGTATGAATACGTTATCTTAATATGTTAATATGTAATTGAATATTTAATTGACAATTACAAATAATTGATATTTAATTATTCTGTTTGCTGTCGTAGCTCCTGGTATTTCATTCCGCAGTAACACACAAATCCTCCTCTAACATATGATTTTAATTATTGTCTTCTGTACCTGATATTGACTTCAAATAGTCATTCACTTGTTTTGGTCATTAAGGACTAAAAACGTCTCTCCAGCCCTAAACTTCCACCCTCATTCACCTATGACTTTTTTGATTCAAGGCCCCGAGCCATCCAGCGGGCGGAGCTCCCCTGGGGCCAGCACGCCCCCCCTCCCCCTGACCCCGAAACATTTCCATCTGCCAGGTATTGAGGATGTGATGCAGCTCCAAATGTCCTGTGTGTAGTCACATCGTTATGCTTCACTCTTCGTATGTTGTCCTCGACCTGTATTGTGTGTTCACATGATCGAGTCGTGTATGTTGTTAATTGAGGAATCTTGGTGGGACAAGTGAAAGTCTTAAAAGTTCTGTGAATTTTTTTTTTCTTCTTTCTGGTTCCCACTTTTCAGGGGCACCATTTCATAGCAACTGCTGTACACTCGCTACCATGTCTTGTGATGATGCATGGCACATCTATTGCTAGTAGATCGCTTAGTCCTAGAGTTCTTTTTTTTTTTAAATAGTCATTTAAATTACTGACCTTGTTCTCTTTCTCTTCCAGATCAGAGCGTCAACATGTACAGGAAGCCACCCATCTACAAACAGCATGGTACAGACAGAACAGTTTCTCTTCTATGCTAATGCAAGGTTAAAGTCAAAGGTTTATATGCCTATGTACATGAGCTAGCAACAGGATTGCAGCATTCCAGTAAAAATCTTGATCAGTCAGCCCAAATCAAGTTGCCTTGTGCGTAATAGGATAATTAACAAACCCATCCCACTGCTGTATACATCTCTGATCCTATTGTTTATAAAATGACCTTTGGGCTAGCCTCATGCTTATATTCTAGTTCCCCCTGCTTTACAATCTAGATCCGGCTGCCTTTACAGCCGAAAGCAGTTCTGCAGACGACATCATCAAATCGGCCAAATTTCCCTCTGCACTTGCTCCCAGTCCTGAAGACGTACCTAAGATAGAGACTGAGTGCTGGCTGTGTGTGTCAACCAGTGGTACCCTAGGTACTGTATGTCAGCGCTATATGCCTATTTGTTATGGCCACCACTGCTGGCTTGCTCCTGGCCTGCTGTCCCCCTCCTCCCCCCTTTTAATGGATTAAATGGATTTGTCCACTGAGGCTTTCAACTGTGCAACTAAGGAGTGGATGAAGAGCGATGGCTTTCCCTTTAGTTTCCTTCTGTTTTGTTGAACGCACTGGAAAAGCAGTTGCTCGTATATTAAAAAGAATTATAAAGCTGCATTGGTGTTTGGAAAAGCTTCTTAAAATTTCTTTTCAATCATACTTGAGTTTTGGTTCTTATTAACCTTTTCAACTATGCAATCACATCATTTTCACCGAAATGATCAAGAAATCATATGCAATTATATATTCATTTTTAACATCTTTGAATCTAGACTCATGAATTAAATATACTATGTTACGTACCGTGTCTTGCATATGTATTCACCACTAGTAGTAGTGTTAACAACAGGAACTTAAATGGACTTAATACAGTAATTGGGATAATATGTCAAGAATCTTCACAAAATAGCCATTAATGTTGAAGTTGGGGAGATAATCAACATAGTTTGCAAAATTATTTCCAAATAAAAAATTGCTCATTACTTTGAGAGGGCCATCCTGTGAAGCATGGTGGTGGTAGTATCATGTTAAGAGTTACTCTTGGCCTCTTGGTTGCTTCTCTGAATAATCCCCTGCTTGCACCAGAACTAATTTAGGGGCTTCATACCAATGCATTACTATTTTTTATGTTTTCTCTTTCTACTTCTAATAGAATTTACATTTATTTTACCCTCACTTTAATATTATAGGTGATATAATCTCAGTTAAGTTCATTTACGTTCCAGGCTATAAAAGTGAAAAATGTCGAAAGGTTCAAAAGGGGGGGGGTGAATATTTATGCAAGTCACTGTAATGGCATCTCATTATTAAAGTCTGTCTGGTAAAGACATGAAGGTTTGTTTAACTTGTAGTTGTATTTATGTGACAGTTACAAAGTGAAAAGGTATTAAGTTAATTTGAAGGTGAAAACTGATCACTGCATGTGTAAACATATACCTGTTTCTTTAATCTCTGCCCTTGTAAACTTTAATGGCTTTGACAGTAATAGTTGCCAAAAATTGTGCAAGGACAGAGATGGGAAAACTCTCACACTCTTAGAAAACAATTATAAATTTGACACACTTAAAGGTTCTTCAGTTAAAGCCATTAATTTTTCAAAGAACCTTTGAGGAAGCTTTTTTTTTTTCTAAGAGTGTATTCTTGTTGCAGCTGCTTTACAGGTTTTTTTCCCACTATTTCACAAGAACAAGTGTCCATAAAGTTGCTGCAACAGCTATCAAGTCACCTTTGCTTGTCTGCTTGTCTTTATTTCATCTTTTTTTTCCACATCTATGATATATGATATCATTATTCATCTGTTTATTCATTCATTCATTGTCATAAAGCTGTAGGGAAAACTTTGTACATGTAGATTTTAAAGTTAGTTAGGATGAAGAGTGAGGTGGAATAGACTGTACATTTTTTTTTTTTTAACATGCCCTTGTGGATTAGTCCTCTCCCTTTTCCCCTTGGAGGGATTCATGGACAATTGAGTTTTGACGATAGAACCAAATGGGAATTGCTATCTGATGCTGTTTCTTTTTCAAATATAGACGCAATAAAATACTTCAAATCACAAAAGCTTAAAATGATCTACTTTACTGAATAGCTTTGAGAGGACAGTCAACAAGGGTGTGTTAAAAATCATATTGAACCCTAGGTATGTGACATTTCCTGTTGATATTTCAGGCTCTGATGGGGGGAGACGGAGATCCCGAGAAGAGGATGAGGAGGAACAACAAAAACGTAGACAACTCCAGGAAGAACATCTCACCAGGGTAATCTCAAACATGGACAGAAATAAGAAAAACTACCCATGCCAATGGATGAACGAGGCAGCTTTCTTAAATGCTAAAATGACACAGAGGCAACACAAAGGACACAATCCAGTGATCGATGATTATCAGTTGCTAATGAGTTCAAGCTAATGAGTTTCCATTCACATGCTTTCCCGTTGCCTTTTGAGAATATTTATTCACAACCTTCACGTTAGTGGTAGTTTCATCATATGAACAGCAGCGGCTCATGAGCATCAATTCTGGTGCAGCAGAATGACAATAACAATGTAGCCTCAAACAAAGTTAATCCGAGAGGCTATCACACTTGATTTATGCTATAGGCTACTGTCTGGTGAATTTTTTTAGAGTAACCCCGTTACTCTAGAGTCGACATCTTACGCACAGTTAACAGCTCGTTTTGAGCAGTTGTAAACATACCTTTGTCTAACTGTGGTCATGGTAATGTCACTAACCAGGGTTGACAAGTTTCAGCAAAAAATTCGAGTCCAACTTCATCTCCAAAAATGGGCATTTGGATAAGGGAGACATTTTCATCTTTTTCTCAGTCTTTCTCAGCATGTAAAATACTCGTTTCCTACATATTTCTGAGGTATGGACATTATTCCATTATCTCCCTTTCCATCTCCTAATCTTTGCAATATACTATATTCCAATATAATATAATATAGTTCTGTACAAGTTCTTGTCTGTTTGTTTGCCTGTAAGTAGGATTGTGCAAAACCTACCAAACCGATTTCAATTAAATTTGGTAGAAAGGCGTAGCTTGGGCCAACAAAGAACCCATTAAATTTTTGAGCAGATCCGAGTCACGGGGCAGATCCATGCATTTAGTTTCACTTTTGGTAAAGTTGCGAGATACAGCTTTTGGCCTTGGTGGAGGTTTGCACTCTCCAAGCGCCCTTCTAGTTTTTAAACTAGTCCAATCTGGTAACCCTGTCATTAACTGTCTTGTCTGCTGCTCCACCTTCACTGAGATATCCTCCCCCAATTAGCACTTGTTGCAGTTCCAAATTAAGCACTCGGTGCAGTAATAACTCTATGGAAGCTAAGTGGGGCAGTGCTTGTGATGCCCCATGATTGCAGAACATCTAATGCAAGCAAGTCAACAGAACATCAACTGATATCTGTCTAATAGCAACACTCTTTAAATCCATTGGTCATGCAAATGGAGTTTAAAATGTATGGAGTTGTGAATGAGGACTTTATGAAGATGACCATTTGTTAAGCGGCTGCTGATATAAACGGTGGGGCTCTGCCTCACCTGCCCCTATAGGAAGCCACCACTGGGTCTGAACAATAAATGTGTTAACACAGAATGAGGTGGTAAATGATGAATGTTTGATCAGATCTGCAATGCTTATTCTATTCTATTTATCCATTTTATTTATTTTCACAATTCATCATGAGGTAGCACTACTGGCTGAAGTGCTGAATTAACTCTCACAGCAATGAATTAGGTCATACGTCATGAATTAAAATGAATACCAATGTTAAATGTTATTGTAAATTAATTTTTACTCCTTCTGTGTTCAGATGGTTCATTCACTGTAAACTATTCTAATTCAACTAATTCAACTCGATACATGATAAATACATCAGTGTAAACTGGACTGTGTGTGAGAACAGATGCAATCTGGTCTTGGGAAGCTCATCCTGAAGGAGGAGAAGGAAAAGCAGCTATTTCAAGAACGTCATGCACGAAGTCTGTCTGCACAAAGACAAGCAAACGACAACACAGGTGTGGACTCAGTATCTCCACTTTCGACTCACTATTTATACATTTGCACTGTAATCCTACGTTTGGAAAACCATAAGGTGACTTTTTAGCTTCAGACAGCTTCAAATAAATCTAAATTTCTAACAAATCTAAACATGTAACAGCAAGAATTAGATCTAACATCCATCACAGTAATCTTTGCTGAGAAACAAACTTCACAGCTAGCACTCTCATAATGTTAAGCTAATTTAACAAAAATAAAGCTGTTGTGCACAAGCATGACTATAACATCTGATTAAAGTTAATAGCTAGCTGTCTCATTAAACTGCCTTGATGAACTCCAAGTATATGTAGCAACAGCTTTACTTCCTAATCTCTAAAATGCTAGCTAGTTATTAACATTCAGCTAGTTTGTAGGGTTGGAGTTATTGTCATGCTAGCTGCCATTTGTTCGTTAGCCTTAGATAATGCATGACCCTTGGTTTCTTGGTCAAAGAAGCACTAACTTACCATCAAGAATTAAAATCGTGTTCTTTTTGTGAATCTTTCTTGTACTTTTATTGTCACACTTGAAGTAAATTTAAAAGTTGATACGTTTCTCTTTAAACCTGAGCAAATAATTTGAAGCTATACCACCTCTGATGATAATTCATCCAATCAGACCACTGTTGAAAAGTAAAGATATTCAACAAGGTATAAAAAAAAAATACTTTGAATAATAATAAAGCACTGAATTAATTCAGTAGATTTGACCATGTTTAATAACAAAACAAGGAGACTCACAGTGTTAAACCTACACCATGACTGTTCAAGAAGTACAATGCATTACTCAATCCTAATAGCGCAGTTGTCAAGCTATTGATAGATATTAGATTTAAGGCCTCCTTTTTAGCGATGTCTTATTTTCCTAATATTTACTTATCGTATTCTTGAAATTGCAGATCCAAATTCTCCTGCCAAAACAGGTTCACTCCCTGGCTATGGACGAAGCGGGCTGCATCGGGTAAGCAGCTTATTTTATTAATTTTTTTGAGATGGCAGTCAGTTTATATCTGTTTTAACTCCCTCATGAGACTAAATGTCTTTCTTTCCATCATTTCTGCAGCCTCAGTCAACTGACTTTACGCAGTATGACAGTTACGGAGATGTCTCTAGTGGAGGACGAGGTTAGTTAGCAAACACATTTCCTGCCCTTAAGTAGTTAAATCCTGTTAGTTAATAGTAAAATCAAATTTGCTGAATACTGAATTTGTTTTTGCCTTCCTTCTTTGCAGAGTTTCAGGTAAGTGTGACAGCATCAGACGTTCACTTCCTGCCTTACATCACGTCATTTTTTCATATTTTCAGTTGAACGTAGCTGAAATTATTTGGCTCTGTATCATGAATGCATCACTTGATACAGAACCTACATACTGCAATTCCACACTAAATATAACACGTCCTGATGGACTTTCTCTCACAATATGATGAAGGGGTTAATTATGTAGTTTTAATTTTGTTGGCGATTGATGCAATCTGTTTGCTTTAAACCTAGGACAGTCATAACTGACTAGCTAGCACAAATAAGCAATGAGGTTAAGACAGCTGTCATGTACAGATGAACTATCTACAGTAAAGCTACAATTTTGGTGGAAATTACTGAGGGTGTGTTAGATGGATTCGATTGTAATTCTAAGTTTGTTTTTCAGAGATAATTTTACTGTTTTATTATTATTATTTTTCACTTGATGTCATCATTGATTTGACTTAAACATTGTAGCTCATTATTGAGTGTCATTATCTGTACTATGACTTGACTCTGACAAGATATTAGATGTTGAAACTTTTTTTTTTTTTACAGGTTTGTGACATTTGAGCCATAAGGATCAATCATTAGGAATGATTTTAGATCATTTTTGGAATATTGTGATCCACCATCTAAAGTCAGTTTGATCAAAACCATTTGGAAATTGTTAACGCCTAGCAGTTAATATGGTTGAATGAATAGAGAATTTGTTGATTGGTGAAGGACGGTGTCTGATCTTATTTCAGTGAGGATGGCCCAAGTAGTCAAGTATTGAAGAGCTGATGCATCTGTTTTTTATTTTGCTATTTCTGTTGCTCATTTTTTTAATTTAGTTTAATTTCATGTTATCTGTACATCATAAAAGAACTGTTTTTGCCAGATCTGATCTGTTCTTCAAATAAATTCTGACAACAATAATTTTGGACCAGTCATTTTTTTTGTTGTTTTACTGAATTGCATGAACGTTAAAATCTAGTTTTGTGGTATTTTTGACAGTCAGTCCATTTGTGTGTTCATAGCACTTGCAAGATGGCCATCGGCCTGTCAGCAGAATGGACAGGGGGGTTTCGATGCCGAATATGCTGGAACCAAAAGCAAGTATCAAACCTGTGCAGTGGTTACTGCTCTTTCCTCCATGCACAACTATTTGATAATACTGCATGATAGGGAAAATATGAAAATGTATCCCATACCTTATTGTCATAAGCAAGTTTGCATCCCTGATTCTATTACCATTAATCATACCATCCTTATGATCGATATTAATAAAACCATCATCTCAGACTTTTTCACTTACCTCAACTCAATAAACAGAGGTGTGTTGGGTGTTCAAATGCTGATTCGATTAAACTAGTAGGCTACCATGGCTAGCAAATTGCTAGTTAGTGTAATATAACAAGTTCCCACATATAACCCACAATGCCACATTGCTCATCCAGTTTCCTTCTGTCATGGATTTAGCCCAAATGCTGATATTTCCATCATCATACAAACTTCAAATAGCATGTCTTTAACAGTGGACATAGATATAGTATTGCTAGAGAAGAATGCTATAAGGTGCACTAATGTTCCATATTTGGTTGCTAGCCAATATTCTGCTACCTAATTGTATAAGTAACAGTTAGTGGGATTAAATTTAATTGTATGAATAATTACATTTCTCCATTATTTAAATATTTAAGTACAATGTCTTACCAACTCACCACTTCTCAGCATTAAAATTTACTTATTGCTGTGAATAAATAACAGCTGTCAATTAGTACAGACATGAAATCTAGCATTTCGGACATATTACATGATTTGTGCAAGTAATTTTCCTTTCAAAAGAATTTGCATGTATGACATCATAATTTTATGAATTGCAAATCCATAAGCAAATTTGTAAATCTGCAAATGTGATTGTATCCTTGTACTATCCCCAGATCATAGATGCTTTTATCTAAAATGACTTGCATTCAAGAGAGGACACAAGCAAAGCAAGTAATGTTTAAGGACCTTGCTGAACTTTCAGGAAGTTGTGGGATTTGAACTCAAAATCTTCCAATCATGTGCATGGACCCTTAATTGAGCTACCACTACCCCCAGTACTTACAGCTCAATGGTACCATTGACCAATCAATGGTTTTGCTCCCAAAGGAATAGGGCCAAGCAGACATCTCCAGAGACCTGAGGACCAGGGCTTGACAGCTTCAGGGAGTTGAGGGAGTTGGGCCAAGAGAACAGGTCCAGAACGCTGATAGGGTAGGGCCATGGGAAATGGTCTAGAGAGCAGGGCTAGATAGGAAGTTGAAGAGGTGGGACAAGGTTGACAGATCCTGGAACTTGAGGGGGTAGGGGTAGGTAAACATCTCGAGAGGGCTGAGAGGGCAGGACCAGCAAGATAATGCCAGGTGGTTCAGGGGGTAGGGCCCAGGGGTACAGCTCCAAGACGTTGATGGGGTGGGTGGGTCTGAGATGCCAGGTGGAGGTAGACATCTCTGGAGAGCGAAGTAGGAGGAGCCAGAACCAGGTGGACAGCATCTGGGACCTCAAGAATTACAATTCATAAAATGATAATTTTGGTACAGTTTCCATGTTGCATTCACATGCTGTCACTCCTGACCTGAAATGAACTCCAAACAGATAATCATAATGACATGAAGCTCAGATTGTATATACTGACATGTACACATTTGACATAACCATGTTGTTCTGCGTAATGTTTATTAGTTTATTAGTCTAGAATTCAAACATTTGCATCAATAAACACTTGCACTTCTGACTCTTGACTGATGGGTATCTGTCTTGAAGGTATATCCATACGAAATGCTGATGGTCACCAGCCGTGGCCGAGCCATGCTGCCCAGAGACGTGGACAGAACCCGGCTGGAGGTAATGCTCCTACAGTCTTCCAATGTGTTTACGGACGTTTCATGTAACTGTAAAGACATTTATGGTTTTCATAACAGTAACTCTGCTTTACTTTTGGCTGCATCACTCTTGCATTGATTATTGTGTTTTATTCCTTGTAGAACAGCAGTTCTGACAGTAGTGAAGCTCAAAATCATAGGATTATATTAACGCTCTCATTATAGTACATTATCGTTTCTCTAGAAACACCTTATAACAGGAGCTTGTACAGTCAATGCGCCACATTACATTCACTGATCAAAGAGGTTTAAAGTCCAAAAACAGGCATTGATGTTAGCTCCCCTGCAGGCTATCTTGGTATTATGTGTCTCATAGCGCCAGGTCAGCACTCGACTCCAGACCACTGAGCCACACATACTTATTACTATTTTTCTTTATATTTATCCTATAAAGAAAAAATCTAGACTTATAGTTTGCTGCCGGCCCTGAGCCCAGCCTTGATCCATAATCATCACAATGAGCCACCAGTCCAGACAGAGCAGGTGGTGTGAATCATGACTAAGGTCAAATCCTGAACAAGAATCGGAGGAAAGGACGTTGTGGGGCATCAATCTTGTCAGTATTCAGGATTAACTCTCTAAAAACAGGTGTACCCATGTGACGCTTTGTGGATGTATGGGTATGCTCTTGCCTCTTCTACCTGATGTTTCTGGGTGGAACAGGCATGTTCCTTTTCCTCCTAAGGTGAAAGGAGGTTGTAGGGCATCAGCCTGTCGAAATTCAAGATAAACTCAATATGAGGCTTTGTGGCTTTGTGGTTGCAGGTTTGAATTTGACCTTAGTGAATATGTGCATGTCTGTGGTGCTGAAACTCAGGGTTCAATTCCCAAGTGGGACTGAAAGACAAGGCTTTGAACCTACATGAAGAAACACTGGAGTTATGCTACATTCCTAAATGTTCATAACCTTCACTGCTAATGCTGGCTAGCAAATGTGACCCAAACTTACTGAATTTCTCAAAGGATTTCTGTTCCGCTTTCATGCTCTTTTCAGCGGCACCTGGCTCCAGAAGTGTTCTTTGAGATCTTTGGGATGGAGATTCAGGAGTTCGACAAGTTACCTCTCTGGAAGCGCAATGACATGAAGAAGAAAGCCAGACTCTTTTAACCATAAAAACACGCCATACCCTTCTGTAAGGTAGCCATATATTTGCTTGTAATCTCTCTTTCTTTCTCTTGTGGCCCTTGTATGTGAATATAAGAAGTATGTATGTGAATCTGAAGTGATTTCATTGGTTTATGTTTATTAGTTAACACAACATAATATGATGGTCCCATCATTTTAAATAAAAAGTGACACATCGTTGCATTAGCACATAAGCATCAGATGTTCAGAACTTTGTCTTTCTGTCTCTTGGGCTTGTTTTCCTCCCTAATTGACCTTTTCTTTTTTCTGCTCACTCCTTAGGTAACTTCCACTCATGTAATAAGAAGTTTTGTTCAGTTCACTATGAGTTCATTGTTAATTATTGTAGATGTAATGAGCTTTCACGTAGGCTTGTATTTTTGTCCTCGTCATTTAATGATCAAAGCAATGCTGAACTTTACTCAAACTCACACTGTACACTTCACATCATGAAAACAAGCTGTATCTGGTTCATTTTATTCGAATGGAAATCCGCACTGCCATTTATTGTACGTATGTATGATGTTACAAGCAAAACGATTGATAAACTGTGCGATAGACAGCAACACCAAAGGTATTGCCATGCTGAAGAGAGCAAATACTGTACAGTATAGCACTGGGTATTTCTCAGGATCCTTTCCACTGAAGGCTTAATAGGACCAAACATTTATTGCTAGTGTAAATTACAGTATCAGACACCGACATCAGAGCAGTTTTTGTTGTAGCTTTGGCTGGGTGGTAGGTCAAGGAATGGCATGGCTTATTCCTCTCTCTCTCTCTCTCTCTCTCTCTCTCTCTCTCTCTCTCTGTCTTCACACTCAAAACCATACACACAGTAACAAGTTCTTTCAGCTTTCTTTGTTGTTTGAAACTAATTGCCCTGTTAATCCAACTGCTTGCAAAATGCAAAGATTTGACAAGCAACAAACATAAACTCTTCAAGAATGGAATATTTTATTGATGTAAAAAGCTTCTCGTTAATAAAATGCAGCAAATCAGGTGGCATATTTGTCTGTTTCTGACTTTGCAACACCATATTTCATGTCACATTTAGAGTATTGTGCAAAAGTCAGAGACCACGCTTTGTTTTCAACCAAATTGTCATTCACTACTTATTGTTACAGTAATTATTTGGTGACAAACAATACTGATGGGAAAATGTACATTGCATTAATAACATTGTAACGGTTCTCTGAGGTGGGACAATAAGGAATTGGGAGGCAGGCTTCTAAACAGGTGGGTTTTAATCTTTAATTCCCACTTTCAGCGCGTACACACACACACGCACACACACACACACACACACACACACACACACACACACAC
>JAOTRR010000043.1:3884299-3899571 GCA_028570945.1 Gogo arcuatus | reverse complement strand
ATATGTTCCATATGTTATTTCATAGTTTTGATGTCTTCAGTATTGTTCTATAATGCAGAAAATAGTCAAAATACAGAAAAAGCTATGAATGAGTAGGCATGTCCAAACATCATAGACTGTACATATACAGTACTACAACGCAGCACTGGTCATCCAAGGGAATTAAAAAGTCAAGCTGTACAATGTAGATTGGGATGTGTGGTATTTAACATCATGCTAATCACATAGAGGAACAGCAGTTGTTAATTAACTCAGTGTTTACTTAATTAACCGGGTATTTGTTCTTGTGCATTAGCATTCCACAAAAGTGACGTCATGCTGACTTGTAGCCATCTTCTTAATGCTGTATATCCATAACACATAAGACCTCAAGACTGACGAGCTAGCACACTTAGCCACTATCACACATTCACAACATTTACTTCACACTGTTAATTTAACACTTTCACCCCGAAGAAATACTGCATTTGAAATATTCCACAAGTCACATGTCCAACAGGAAGTTGCATCATCCAAATTTCCTGAAGATGATGAAGTAAGAAGAAAAGTAAGTTCTTTCAATCTTTTTTCTTTATTTTCAGTGATATTGTACAACCCTGTTATTGACATTATTGAAAAGATAATTTTTTATTATTATTAATTTAATCATTATAATGGATGTTAGTTAACAATATTTTGCATATTCAATGCTTTATAAAAACCTCTGTAAGGTTACTCATTTCTTTGAAGAAACCCTGTAAGGGTTAGATGCATAGTTTCTCAGATTCATTGTTAAAAGATGATTAAAAAAACAAACCATAAAGTGTTAAAGGCATGAAATGCCATGCTAACCTCTTTGCTATCTTGTCAGAACAGGCAGGCCCAAGCACACCAGGTTTACTGTCATCTGTAGGCCATTTCATAATCAGTTGAATAAATACAATTGCTTTCTGTATGATCAAATCTCTCTCGCTTGACTTACAACGCCCACTTAGTTCGAGAATCGTTTCATGCTGTGTTCTCACTTGCTGGTTAGTTCTTGAGAATGTTTTGCCATTGTGATGAGCTGACATCTAAATAGAAATACAAAATTAATCACTTTCACCACTCGTGCTTGAACAACATTGAAGAAGACACAAGAGTTAACCATTCAAGAAGGGTACACATAGGAAGACTATAGACTCTGTGGGTATTCCCTCTGTAAACACTACAGACTGGAGGACCCATTGTGGGTTACCATGGTTCTTTGGAGAACACTTAGCAGGAAGTGAGATGATTTTCAATGCCTCCCCATGTTGCCGACTGTGCGGACAGGCTGAGGACAATCACTACCTTTACGTGGACAAAATTTTCCAGGTTTTGCCCTTATTCCAAAAAAAAAAAAAAAACCCACAATATTCCTGCTAAGCTGTTTACACGGCTAATGAAAATGAATATTCCACTAATATTGCCATTTACATGCAGCCATGCATACTCAGATTAATCTAAAACGCCCTCAAATTTCTTTGTGTACAACGCACAACAAATAATAAACAGGCAAGAGGCCTTGTGTCACAAACTGCCATAAAAACCCCAGCTGAGATGCACATTCCAAATGCGCTGTATACATGTCCAAAAAATTCTCTAAAACCAGAATAATATCAGCATATATCCCATGTCTTCATGAGAAAAATGCTAAATTCGGAATCTCCAAACGAAATATACCATTTACATGACATGGATCAAGTTCTGAATATTGGCATATTAGTACAGTATATAAAATGTTATATGACATTAGTGTCCATGTAAGTGTACTGACTGAAAGGCATTGGGGCAATGTAGTTTTAAACATTACACTTGAGCTCGAACTGCTGTCTAGTGTTAACCAACACAGCCGTTGTTCATTTTCTCAATTCAAAAATTAAGAAACGTTTCATTGTTGACATACTTCACAACGTAGGATCGCTGCCATTTTGAGGACCAAATATGAAACCAACTGCATCCGTGTACTTGCGTGTGAGCTTCATCAAAAAGATTGTATTGTCAGTGGAGCAGATCCTCACTGTCATGCTGCCTTGTAGTTGTGTTAGTTATGTCAGGATCAGACCACGAATTCATTGGCCGACAAATTCCCAGTGTCAGGCCTGAATATGAATGCCAGGAACGATGAACAGGCCTTGAAAGTGTGACATCGTTGAAGAACAGAGATGTGACGCCTGGGACGGCTCACGGCACCCCAATGAAAATCTTGCATGTCAGAACGTTTTGTATTTTCTCACCTAGTTTGATAACTTTGATGACTTGTTCCTTGATAGCCATGATTGACAATTTCTTGACCCTCCTCCCCAATAACATGCAAGGATGTGAATGATGATTGGTTGGGGTCAAACTTGTAGTGTTGCCAGTCTCCCAACCAAGAATTGCATGGCACTATGATTGCCTAATCTGACACAGTGACCATCATGAAAGACAAAAATATCATGTAGTCTGATCCCGGTATTAGCTAGCTACATTACAGGAAGTTTCTCAGAGTGAGAGTTGGTTTGATAGCTAATATCGACTTACCCTCTACAATAATAAAGACATTTTCTCCTCCTGATGCTGCTTGTTGAAGACTTATTCAGCGAAGAGTATTAGAGCAGTTGATTAGAAGTATAAATGGCCCTGGGATCATTTACACACCCTGGACTTGACAAGCCACGAGACGTCTGTGCTTTTGAATGCTTTGACGTGCACACAGACTATTTTATCAGCTTTGTTAAAGTAAGGTAAGTAATTTTAGCCTCCAGTTGCATTCATTTTTGCAGCAATTCGATATGAAATACTGCAACCACAATATAAAAATAATGACTGAAAAGCCAGTCAATACCTGGAAAGCTTAGACAAGACGCAGTGAGAGTGAGAATGCAACATTAGGACAGTCATCTTTCCTCCCTGGGTTTGTGTAAAGCTGCCAGGATTAAAAATGCAGCGGATCACACAGGGATTATGTTTTCCCATCTGCTCTGACTCAGATGTAGATGGCAACAACATTGCATAGACAGGTTTCTAGGTATAACTGTATGTATGTCTTATTGAATACGGTTGCTGTATACGGTTGTCATTTGTGCCATTGTTCATATGGAGATAGCATCTGCTAGGCTACCCAAAGCTTTTTTGGGGGGGGGGGGGGGGTCACCACCTCATAACCTCAATCAGTGCCGTTTCCTGCAATTCAATTCATTATTATTACAAATAGTGGATACTTTGGAGCAAGTGTTGGACTCAATAATGGCAGTAATGGCCGAGACTACGCTTAGCTAGTAAATGAACTACAAGGTCAAGGTATTAGCATTGATGTTGAAGCGAAAGATGGAGGCTGATCTGTTAGAATGTACAGATATGGAGCTGAGAGGGCTGGACTGACTAAAGGACTAAAGCGCCGCTGCATCAGTTTCCTTGTTTCAATGCATTTTCATGCTACAAATGTTGAGTACTCGATGTAATAAGACAAATTGAACTGTGCTGTTCCCATTGTGATTGTTGGCATCTATGAAGTGAGTAGGGGTCCTAAATGCATTAGTTTTGCACCTGAAGCCAGTTATCTGAAATATATACAATTCATTTCTATTCATTTAATTTAACATAACTGGTTTACTAGAAGAGTTACTGCTACATTGTTATTCAATATGAGTTTTGATTAGTAGCGAGCTACTGTTGAACAGTAAATAGATGTGCTAACTGCTACTGTTTTGTGTGCTTATGCCCACATTAGTGGAAATGCTCCAGATCAGGAACAGCATTACCTGCCTTTTGTTTATTTTCCTTCAGTTCCCATCATCATTAGCTTGGTGCTTGTATAAAAGGTGAGAACTTTGACATGATGCCAGCAGAAGCTGAATATTCGCTTCAAGGAGACGGTCTGACGCCATCCCACAGCCGTCTGTTTTAGGAATTGTTGTTTACTCTGAGCATTCGTGGGAAAAACAAAGGCTACATTGGGCGTGGATGCATGTGTGTGTGGGCAAATGCTAGGTCACACGTACCAACTGTAATCCTCCTAGCATTAGCCTTTGTAAAAGATGATGGAGAGATTGTTTACTCAGTGTTTTGGTTACTGCTACTTGCGTGCGGACTCATCCGCTTGACATTCTACTGGTTGGGAAGATTTGACTTAATATGGCATAATAGTAAAAAATTTTGTTTTCAACATAACATATAAAAATATAGCTCGTGTTTAGGCTGAAATGTACATCACATTACATAAGCAATCACAACAACCAGATCTCATGCAAAGTTTGTAGGTATTTTAAAGAAAGAGGGCGATTTTGTTGCACTAGTCCTACTACTCACCCTAACCATTACTGTTCCTTTCACTAGTAATGACTCATTGCAGAATCCTAAAAAAAAAAATGCAATTGCAAGACTGTCTTGGTCATTTAAGCCGTGTTTAAATAGCATTGGGAAGGACAGTAAATATATGATACTTTAGTAGTTTGTAACACTGCTAGTCAGACTTTGGTCTACGTCCTAGCAAAATAGGGAACTTGTTATATAAACTGTGTTTATAGGGTTGTGTGTCAGCGGTTTATCTAAGTGTGTGTGAGCGCTCTACAGCTGTCCTGTCATTATAATAAGCTCCTGAGCATTGCTCCTGCTAGCTAATACCACACTGTGTACATAAAAAGACTTAACCATTGAGGTACTGGCTAATGACTCAAATTCCAACTTGGAGTAAAAACTGACCAAAAAAGTACAATAGGTATTGAAAGTTGTGTCTCCAACTTTGTATCTGTTATAAAAAGTGAATACAAGCCTTTCTCATTTGATTCCTGTTTTACTTTGTTTCAAATGGGGACCGCTTTTAGCTGTTTGAAGACTATACAGTAATCTGATTGTTCTGTTTGCACACACACTCCTAACAGTGTTCATTGTTCCCTCTTAATGACTCATAATGTCCTGATTTGGTCTGTACAATCTTCAGTAGCTTCACTGCTTGGAACTTTTTCAAAGTTTATCTTCGTGGAAAATGATGCAGCCTAATAGTTTTTTTTTTAATGGATTTCTGAAATTGTTATAAAACCATGCTCGAGGACACGGCGTTGTTTTTGGAGTAACTTCCCTCAATATCAGGAACCGTCTGGAATGTTAGTGATTCCCACAGGGCACCAGTCACTTCATGTGAAAATCCACAACAAACCAATAAAGCCAACACGGCTCCGGGGATCTCGAAGAAGTATGGAGCACAGTCGAACTGATGGAACAGACACACTCACTCGCTTTATAAACACTGACTCTGTAGTCACACAAGGGAATATATGTGTGTATATACACCTGTAATGCCACATGGCCTATAAGGCCTGCAGCCTGCATGTATTAGAAGCCCTTGAACCACGAGCTGCTCAAAACAGTGTTATATTTTTCACTAATGTCAAATAAAATGTTAATGTTTTTGGTATTAAATACCGTACGCAGTATTACACATTAATCTCCCTGACGGTCATAGTAATTCATTAAGAGATGAAAACAATTATCATCGAATCTTACCACTGATGATGTGTCAAATAAATAAATAAATAAATAAAGAGTGTGTGTAGGAGAATACAGAATATTTTAATGTTTTTTTTCATGTGAGAATCTTTCCAGTAAGGAATGTTGTATATTTCTATATAACTTTGAATAAAGAACCAAACATTTGAGGGAATTTCTAATATTTGAACATATTTCTTTCACAGGATTTGTCAAGTAACCAAAATTGACTTTTTTTTAAATGTACAATTTGAAATTGAAAACATGCTGCAAACATGCGAAGTAGAGCTTTAGATCATTTCTAAATATGCAAAACGCTGTTAATTAGGTCATTTTATCGCAGGCAGATGCTATATCTTTTCCGTAAACAGTGAAATTGCAACAGTTATTGTGGTAAAGCTTCCTTTCCTTCACAATGTCATCTGTTTCCTATGACCTGTACCCTTTTATCAGCATGGCCATAAATTCTGGACCACTTTAGCCTATAAGAGCAGAGATTATATCATGGTAATGTGTGGGGTAGGACAGAGGAGATGAAGGGAGATTGGCCTGTGTGTTTTTGTTAAGGCCTGCGAAGGAATTCTGCGGACGAGTCTTTTACATGCATCAGCAACATTAAGGGAAGCCCAGTTCTTATCTACCATGAGAAGTGTGTGAATTGGGTTTCTCTCTCTCTCTCTCTCTCTCTCCATTTTCTCAGTTCACTTTCTCCTCTCTCGGCCCAACTGCAGCTTTATGCTCTGCTTTTAAAGCCTCATCCATCAATGTCGCATGCTTCTTGTCAGCACTACACTAATTGCAATGCCTTACGAGATTTATGACAAGGGTAAAGTATTCAGAAAATGTTATCTTTTTTTAGAATTTATGGCTCAGTAATGAAAGGGCTGCATTGAGGATATAACGACTAAATACAGTATATCTAGTGAAACACATACATAGATTTATACTCCTGATGACACTGTGTACTCTGTTAATAGGTTTCAGATTGAATAAAGGATAAAAAATAAATAGAATCTAGTTTCAACAATGCGACAACATAAGTAACGAATAAAACACTCGTGTACTGTGGTATCATGTCCCAAAGTTGATTATTTTTCTATTACAGCATGTCCTGAAATGTTTATCCATTTATAGTTCCATTTAGTGTCTAGAGATAGTGTACAGTTATCACTGTCCATTCCTATTATCACTGACATTTCCTCTCCAGCCTCTTTTTTCTCTTTCATGAAGTTTAGAAGATAAAAAACACTCCTCTTGTCATGTAACTGAGAAAGTGGAAATTTCCATCTGTGCAAAGCGTTGTAAATTGAGATGGGGTATTCCATTAACAGTGACATTCTTGTAGCAGAATTTGGATTAAGCTTTAAAAAGCATTTATTTATTTACTTATTTATTTAAAGCTTCCTTTTCTTCACAATGTAGTCAGTTCCCTTTAACCTGTGCCCTTTTATCAAGTGATGTCTGGACCACTTTAGTGTTTAAGAGCAGAAATTATATCAGAATAATCATACTACATAATATCACAAATAAACCTTATATTGGTGTATTTTATCTTTATATTTGTCTTTATACCAGCTGCTGCTGTTAAAGGAAATCTTTTTTTGACCCATCATTTACTGTAAGTGAAAGTAGATCTGATATGGTTTGCATTTTTAATGTTTTTGATGTGTTCACTGAGCCAAAAAATACACACTAGTTTGAGAAAGCAAGAGAGAGGGAGAGACTTTGGAATTTGTTTGTTTTAAACAGACATGAACTCCGTTGCCATGTTTGTTATTCCAGTCTCAGATCCAATCCATTGCTTTGCGTCTCACCAGATGGAAATATTCAGTCTACCGGCCCTAAATAAACACATTGAGAGAGTAAAATGTCCTTCAGACCATGTCCAAGTCACTCATCGCCTGTTGGTACGATCCTTCAGCACTTTTACTTCTGTATTGAGTTACATGGTGGATTCTCAGAGGCTGCATGTGACCTGAAGATTCAGCTAGAGATTGTCCTCATATATATATTTTTTGTCTTTTGACTGACGCATGTGTTTTTCCAGTGTTTCTTTCTAATATCTTCATTTCTCATATCTAAAATCCCCAACTAGCCCACCTACTCCCTCTCTCTCTCTCTCTCTCTCTCTCGCTCTCTCTCTGTCTCTTTTTGTGTCTCCTTCTAATCCTATACTGTCTCTTGCTTTCTCTCTTTCTCCTTCCAACGGTTGCATTATTTTGTATAGGATATCTAGCCAGCACAAATGCAAGTCAGGACCTGCCTGAGATTTAGAGAGGGGGCAGGAACTCGGTATTAATGCATCCTTTGAGACTCATCACTACTAGACTTCTGACCCCAAGGATTAGGATCCTTTCTATAACAAGAAATGCCTCACAGGTTCCTTGATTTAAATGGATCAAATTTAATTTGATATTCACTCATTGTCTTAGTGCCATTTTTACAAAGGAGGGTCCTGAAATCTTCAAAGGTTCCCCTTTTCTTCTGACAAAGTGCTGGCTCTCTTTTTCAGGGCTCCAGAGGATGTCTGTAAGGACAGTCCTGCATTTCTTTTGGTTTGAGACCAGAATGTTTACATAGTTAGTAGATGTGGAGGTTTTATAACAGTGTAAATGTAATAACAACCTTAACACCAAGTTTTATCTCTGATTGATTGAGAACCATCCAAATGATTTCTTAGCAAGTAAAAGCATCCTAATTATAGGCAAATATGTCTAATATTTCTCTTTACACCACAGCGCTGTTGAATTCTCGAATCTGATTGGTCAGACGGTGTTGATTTAACAGCAGCTCATGCAGTAATTTAAACCACAAGTTTGTTCTTGCGCTTGTTGTACATTATAGTTTCTGTAGTAACAGTAAATGCTACTCATAAACAAATGTTAAAAATGTGTGGTTATTTAACAACATATTGATTTGGTAAAGTGTCATGTAAGGAGATGTTTTATTTAACCTTAAAATGAAGGAGTGTCTAGTGTCAGCACTTTGTAAAAGTCAGCAAGTTTTCCATCATTGGAAAGTCTTCAGGACGGAGGAATTTATCTTTCCAGTTTCTTGAGAACATGACAAACTGCATTTATTTTGGCTTATTAACTTCATGAAGAGAAAACATGGAGGCGGGTAAGGGATTGACTGTTTCTAGCTGCATATCAGTGATAACAGGAGGTAACTTGTTTTATTAAGATAAACACTGTAGTGTTTGTGTAGTTTGTTACAATACTTCCCACATTGTTCACAATTTTTAAATCCCAGTCACTAAATTAACTCTAGTTACTTGTCAGAGGAGAGTTCCCTAATGCATCGTATAAACTAGAAGGGTACTCGGAGAGTGCAGACCTATACCAACGCCAAATGCTGTATCTCGCAATATTAGCGAAAGAGAAACTAAATTCGTGGATCTGCCCCATGACTCAGATCCGCTTCAAAATTTAATGGGTTCTTCTTTGGCCCATGCTACACCTTCCGCCAAGTTTTGTGGAAATCGGTTTGATAGGTTTTGCACAACCCTGCTTACAGACAGACAAACAAACCATACCAAAAACAAAACCTCCTTGGCGGAGGTAAAAATAATAACTATGGAGATTATCTTTGCCGTTGAGGACATATAATGCTTCACGGTCAAACTCTTCATCGTCTATCAACAACACAAGACAAAGTCTTTTAGACAACATTTATGCACCAAATCAAAGATGCATGTTTGTATTGTTTTGAGTGTAGTGCAACCCTACCATTAGCCTTAGTAATGTTGCAATTGTCAGTAAAATGGTTGTTGCGTCCTCATCCCACTGATTGATGATTGCAAAATGAGTCTTTAAAACTCCCTGGAATGTTTCTGGCTGATGGTATTGACAGTTAAGAAAATAGTTGTCATGACAATGTAATAATGGAAACCCTAAATTCCTGATATCATCGGTTCAGGGTTCCAGGGCAACTGATTTTAAAAGGCAACAATCAAATCAGTTGAGGGTTTGTTTGTTTGTTTGTTTTTGTTGTTTAGCAGCTTTACAGAAATCTGGATGTACATTTAGATCGCTGAAGAGCAAGTCAGGTGACAGTGGCATGAAAATAATGCTTGAGACTACATGAAGAAGAAACATTAAGAGGAACCAGGCTCAAAATGAAACCCATCCTCTTCTAGATGACACCAAATAGTGGGATTTTAAAAATATTGGCTCTTTTGTTGTGGTTAAGAAAAAGCTTGAGATTGGATGCCAGTTCAAGAACCAGCACCTTGTATTTGCGTTGACTTTTCCAGACAGAATTGACTCCACCAAGACCATTTTCACAACTCGCAGGCTTCATACTCCATTCTGAAGCCAACTGCAGACCTTCTTAGGTGCTCTAACTGCAATTCAAGTCACTTTATGGCCACATATTAGAGAAAATGTTCACAAATGTAAAGGGTGTGACGAAGAAAGGCAGGAGAATGAGGTGTCTGATTGGAGTAACTGTGTTGGAAAGATAAAAAGGCATCCCCTGCTGAGACTGAAGGCCATGTTGTTGGCGTAACCTTAAAGTGCTGGAACGTCAATAAACTGAAGGTCGCCCGAAGAAGTGACTGACTTGAAAGTTATAAAAGCCTCAATGAGAGATAGAGAAGCAGTGGATCAGCAGCTGCATGGGGAAAATGGCCTAAGCAGAACAGTGTGTACAGAAATGCAGTCATTTATAAAGAAGATGGTTTTTTAAGTCATTATTCTGGAATGCATAATTGTGGTTTCTGAATTGCAGCACTGAGACTTAAAAATCCACCAGCTGGATATCCTGCTCAAACATTTGAGGGTGATATCCTGGTTAAATGATTCATCAAACTCCCCCATCCTTCCCAGAAACCTTAATCATCAGCCATTAACATTTGTCCTGGAAGGATATCCTGGTATAAATCCTCAGGATATCCTGATGATTCTTCCTTTCTTGTTTCTGAAGTTCCCCAAGGAACGTCTTTAAACTTTGAACTTTTACTCCCCAGCAGCTCTGACGGATTGTGACATTCTGGTCGTCTGCTCAGCTGTTATCTTACAACCTTTCTGGGTTTTTGATGGAGAGGAAGGACCATCTGTTTCTCAACTCAGCCTTTCATCTGACAAACGTTAGAAACACCTCTTCAATCTCCTCAGACAGTCACTGTTACTTCCAAAGGGGGGGTGAAGATAAGACTAATTTGGGAGCATTCTGTAAGAATCAGATGATTATTATTATTATTTAGATTTGTCGCATATATAGCTACACATTGCTGAGTGAAAAAGGTGCCACACTCTTTAGGTGGAAGAAATCAGGAAGAAGAAATGTAACTTATACCAATGATAAATTGCTAGAAATAAATACAAAATTCACAATTACATCATGTCAAAAGTTTAATCTTCTGCAGATTGCTTGCAAATTTGTCATGAGGTATGTTACAGCACTGCAAGGTTCTGACAAATCAGGCCTGGAAAACTAGAAAACTTGATTTTGTCTTGTCACTATTCATTTTTCCAGTTTTTTTTGTAGATAATTTGTAAAACAAAAGTACATTTTCCAATTATTTCCCTTCAAAACTTATGGTGGGCGCAAACTTTTGCACTCAGCTGTATGACCAGTAGAAGCACAAATTGCTTGGCTTCAAGTATTTTTTTTCGGTCAGTTTAATGTGACATTTACTTTTCGCATTTACCAAAATCGAATGCTGTGAAAGTACAGGTCATATCACTAACTATTACATGATAGGATTTCAGAGACGAGCCACAGATTTAAAAGATTATCTTGGATCCTAATCTTTAATCCTTTGAGATTAACATTGGCATAAGAATTGGGCAGGTTGCTTAAGCCATTTCCTGTGGGGTTCATAATAGGACTGAAAGCAGGTTGAACATCTGCTGGCTATTCAGTGCTTCCTGTCCAGCTCGAGGAGCTTTAGGAAACACTTCCTGAACTTCAGACCTGGGTAGAGCTCAACATACCAGATGTTGACTTTAACGGAGCATATGTTCTTTATGGACATACAAACAAGCAGATGTGTGCAATCACAAGAAGCTTTTTACGTTGTTAGTGCATCTTTTTTTTTCTTCTATGCTCAAATCCCATCTTTGGATTGGATTAACAGGAACAACTGTTTATAGCTACTATGACAAAGGATAACAGGAACAAATTTGTGTCATGGACGTTCCACAACACTAAATGTAACTATAAATGAATAAAAAAGTATGACGTGTCGTTCTTTAATTAACCTAAACATTGGACTCTGGTGCTATTCCAGGTGTTTTATTCCTTATGTATGGAAATGTGCATGATCATTTGTTCAACAACAACAAAAGGAACATTTTTCAAATATTATCTAAAAAGCAGCCAGAAAACGTAACCTCATTTAAACCCAATTGTTATCTAGGATGAACCTGAGTCTTTCACTTGTCAGCTGCCTAGGCGTTATTTTTTGCTAGGAAAAAAAAGCTGCATCAGGTCAAAACAGCTGTGCTTTCATGCTAAATTCATCATCTGGTTCAATGCATATGATTTCATATCCTTAACTCCGTCTGGTTTTCCACCTTGCACCATCTTCGTGACACACAAGGCTTCAGTTAATGTGGTTGTGTATGCAAGTGCGTCTATGTTTGAGCTGTCTGCGTATTTAGGCAACCCGACCACAGCATGGAGTGGTTCTGTGGACAATGTGGTGTAAATAAAGGGGGAAGGAAAGGATTAAGCATCAGCAAGCAGGATATGTACTGAGACGGGTGATGGGCCTTAAGGGCTTCAGCATTACTGTCCTACACACAAGGGACCAAGAGTTCACAAAGAACAAAAAAAATCATGCAAACGTTTCCTTTCTGAGTTGTTTCTTCTTTTCTTCTTAAACCTGGTGAAGCTTACTCTAGAGACCAGGCTCATGAATATTCATGAATATAGGGGTTTCACCTGTCTCTATTCATATGTTCAGTAAGCAGAAGGAGGAAGAGTCGCTTCCCTCCCATTCACAAGCTGTCTAATCCTCACAGAAGCACAATTAGACAGAAAATGCTCTGTAGCTTTGCCTGGTTTCCACCACCCAACTACTATACTTCACAAAGCCACCCATAAACTAGCCATGCACTGGAAAAGGACATGCATTTGCCTTCTTTTTTCAGTCTTTGCATAAGAAACAAGTTCACAGTGGTGCGCACGCATTTCTGTTTTTGCGATTTGCATTTCTGATCATCACTAGGAACAGCTATTATCCACTCGGTAACCCCCTTTTCCCTTTCCCAGTCTTTACATTATATCTTACAATGCAAATGCTTACTACAGTTTAAGAGGAGACGCATTATAAATGCAATCAATCCAAAAATCTACAAACAGTAATTGACGTGACGCAACTTGTCACTTGTACCTGCCTTGTCTCGTCATAGCGACTTTTATTGTCTAAATTTTCAAATATACACAATAATGCACATCATTACACATCACAAAAGGCTGTTGCACAAGAGAAGGCCAACCACTGACGCGTCACATCACATTCTTTACAACAACACAAAAAGAAAAGTAAGAAAAAATAACACAAAACAAAGCCTTGCAATGAAGTGAGAAACACCAGAGGTTTACAAAACTACAATCAACAATAGAAGTGCATTGTCTAAGATAAGTGCACACCTAGCTGAGTTAATCAAGGAAGAGGCCCTGAGATCTTTCACACCTGTCATGTATTCTGATTTTATTGTACCCTTTTCTATTGAACCATCTCTAAAAGCTGGATAATGAGGCACATTTCCACCCCTTGAGTACAGGTGGTTTCTACAACGAGGGTACCATTGGTGTCCCACTGATATAACATTTTAAACAGCAACCAATGTATATGTATCAAATAAATTTTTTAAACATTTATTTGAAAAAAAACCCCTCTACAATACATAGAAAACAGGATTTTTACCAAGTACTGTCTAACTACCTTTAACCTTGAAATGTAATCAATAAAATATTTTTTTTTCATTAATGCCTGAATCCATTTAACATGTCATGCTTGAAACATCCTTTTCCATGAGTAATCCATTATACGTTATTTTTTTTAAAATGTACATTTTAGTTCCACAATAATCACTCAACCCTGTTCCCTAAACGCATTTACTTTGAGTCACGTGTTCAAATGCATGATCGGAATTTCCTGAAGATCATGAGAAGGAGAAAATGGACAGTATTCTCTTTTTTTTCAGTGGTAGTGTTATGTGTTGGTTCATCTGTGTTAAGGAAGTCCTGTTTTTTTAGAGCACGTCTGCGTAAAAAGCTTTTCTCATCAGGGTGACGAGGATGTTCCTGGGCCTCTACTCTCCATCAGGTTAAAGCCATGTCTCACTTTACACTCTCTCTACAGACACTCGACAGTCCTTTTGGCTCTTTTAGGTTTAAAAAAAAAAAGTACGAGCAAATGTCTCCACATTGTCAAAACTGTCATTCCTACCCATTCATATGATTGCTATCCTTACAGGGACATTTGGTTCCCATCAAAATATAAAAACAAGCCCCTCCTCACCCCCATAACAAACTCTAAGAAGAAAGTGCAAAAGTGCACTGAACGTAACGGAGAGAATTAGAGAAAGACACAGACAGAAAGAAGGTGTTGGTGTAGGGGGCATCCCTGTCTGAGCAATAACTCAGTGATTTGTGACACAGTCGAAAGGGCTGCCATTTGGTTGGGGATTACCTCATTCTAAATGGAAACCCTAGAGCTTTTCCAACCTCCCCTGATCCCTCTCTTCTTTTCATCAAGCCTACCACTGCTTCAATTAGCACCACTGCTGGGTAGCTGCTGTTATGCTACTTTGTCTTTCCCTTTCTTCCATCTGACGATATTATATAGAACAAGAATTAGCCTTGAGAAGGTGTGGGAAAGACCTTTGTTGCATATGCACTCCTGATCTTTAATTTTGTCTGAATCCTTCCTCTGAAATCTATTTAGCCTACAAGCATGATGTAATGCTGTGTTGTGTATGTACTGAATTTTGTTTTTGTGTGTACACAATGCACATAATTCCCTGAGCACATAATTCAGCGTTATGTCACCCCTATACTAAAACAACACATTCTGAAGTATTTTATTCCTCTTACGCGGCTGCAATTTGTCAGTTACGATTTTTAATTCATTAATAAATGTCACATCATACTTTTTATCCATTTATAGTTACATTTAATGTTGTGGAACATCCGCAAGACAAGTTTCTTGTTATGACTAGTATTATAACAGATATAAACAGTTGTTCATTCACCTCTGTTTCTTTTTTTCCCTCTGTCTTTAAGTTAATAAGATGAAAAATGCGGATTGTTTTGTTACTGAACAAAACAGATTGCTCAGAAATGCACAGAGTCCTCTTTCTGGAGACTTTCCCTTGGTGGAAAACATACAAAGCGCCAATACTGGAGATACATATAAATATTAAATGAACATTTTCTTAAAGAAAGCTTCTTCATATCAATGTTTTTTTTTTGGTAAATTTACTTGCTATCCATGATGATCCCAAATTAGAAAGGAAGCTAGATTATTAGTCACAATTAACTTGTTAAGTAACATTAGCTCTTGTTTTATTTGTATCCAAACAATATGGTGGCGACCCACATTCTGTCAACTTAATAGTTCTGAGTCAAAGGCGAAACAGCGCTGTGCATTTTGCCACATCTTCACGAATAAGATCAGCTGAACAGATGTGTAGACTTTATTTTTTGCTCTCTACGTTCATTCTTTTGGGCTTGACATCTGTATTCCTTAGAAATGTTTTTCAGGAATTTTTTTAGGAATTTTAAGCCTTTATTCGTCACATGTACCATTAGAGCACAGTGAAATTCTTTCTCTGCATTTAACCCATCTG
>JAOTRR010000043.1:3844336-3861552 GCA_028570945.1 Gogo arcuatus | reverse complement strand
GCAAAACTGTTTGTATTAATTGTCCAAAGCCATCTTCTAAGTGTATCTTTAGGCTATCCATATGGGGCCATCCTCCACAGGAGCAACGTGACGAGAACTCCAGCTAGAAGTAGGGCATCAGGATGGATCGGGCAGATCAGGATGAGTAACCGAAGAACCCTGACATTTTTTCCTTTAAGGGTTCTATATTTCAACCTTTGTTTGCAAAGAGTATTAATGCTGCTGCAGCTAATTAGTGTTTGTTGGTGAGAAAATGTAAT
This sequence comes from Gogo arcuatus, assembly GCA_028570945.1. Taxonomy (NCBI): domain Eukaryota; kingdom Metazoa; phylum Chordata; class Actinopteri; order Siluriformes; family Anchariidae; genus Gogo; species Gogo arcuatus. The sequence continues at coordinate 3,861,292 of JAOTRR010000043.1, read as the reverse complement.
AATAATAATAATAATAATAAATAATAATAGAATAGAATTGTAAAAAGGAGTAAAATAAATAAGAAACGTGAAATAAAAATATATTAAATGTAAATTAGACTTCAAAAATAAATAGAATAAATGGAAAAAGGACATAAAAGAGGAGTATCCACTTAGTGTTTGCGTTAAGCTACCAGCATACAAGAGATTCATAAAACCCAAACCCCCTCCATCCGATAACGACTCACACGGGGGAGGAGAGAGACAGACAGACAGAGAGTGAAAGAGAGAGACAGACAGGAGAGAGAGAGAGAGAGAGAGAGAGAAGGGGAGAGACAGACAGACAGAGAGAGCGAGAGAGGCAGGGGGGAGAGAGAGAGAGAGACAGAGATGCAGGCAAGAGAGAGAGAGAGACGAGTGGGGGGGAGAGAGAGACAGACAGACAGAGAGGGAGAGAGGCAGGCAGGGGAGAGAGAGACAGACAGAGAGAGAGGCAGGCAGGGGAGAGAGAGAGAGAGGGGGTGATAGAGAGAGAGAGAGAGAGAGAGAGAGAGAGACGGAGGGGGGGAGTGATCGTATCTAAAGGCAGCGTGCAGTCTCCACTCAGCGCATCTCTCCGCTCAGACTCCTGCTGCGCAAAAGCACTGCGCATTTCTCAAAGCCTCTTAGAAACCAGCTTCACCTGTACTCAGCCTTACAGGCAGGAAAAAAGCGGATTCTGCTTGTTCCTGCAGGCGCGACATTAAGGAGAAAGTGAACTTTGGGAGAGATTTTGGGGGTCAGGATGCGAGACTCTGTGCTGCTGCTGCTGCTGCTGGTGTTCGGGCTGCTTCAGGAGGCGCGCGCGCAGAAACTCTCCGCGCTCACGGTGAGTTCAGCACGAGCGGGTGGAGATGATGGTGATGATGATGACTTTTAGAAGTGGAAAGTGTGATAGTGTCTTGGGGATGAAAAATCTTCTTTGAGTTATGTGTCAGAAAGCTTCCTGGTGCTGATTCTGATGATGAGACCTTTGGAGACTGGAGAGCATGCACAGACCACTCACTTCATAAAGGATTGCATGCTACACCGATGAGAGCTAGAGATTATTAGAAGGGTTTAGCATTCCTTTTGATGATGGTGGTGATGAATTTAAAGAAAACGCACATGAACTTCACGTGAAATACAGCCGACACAGGTGGTTATGTTTCTACATGTGCAGGTGTTTTTATTTTTCACTTTTTTTTTTTACATGATTCATTCTTTAAAAAATCGTGTCATCACATCCTGTCAACATGTTCAAATGCACTTTCACCTGTTTATCCAGATATTCCCATAATTCCCAGGGGTGTGCTTTTTCCATAAAGGAATGATTCTTTGAATAGTTAAGGGTTATTATTTTCATAAAAGTGCATATTTTGAAAACTATAGGGAAACAGAGAGTTGTTGGATTATGTAGAGAACCTTAAAGAACAACCGAAGAACCTTTAATGGTTCTAGATTTGACTTAAAAGTGATCTGTGATCTGCTGGGCAATGCAGTGCTGCAGAAGCTTACAGGGAACGTCTGGATCATGATACTGAATGTGATGATGAAAAGTATTGAGATAATGTTCTTTATGAACTTTTTCAAGAGATGCATGGAAAAACAAGGAGACCTTTATTTTCTAAGAAAGATTGAGCATTCATGTTGACGATGGTGGTGATGACTTTAAAGGCAGCAGACATGAGTATTATGGTGCTGAAAAACTTCAGGAAAGGTTGATGATGATGATGATGATGATGATGGTGATGATGGTTGTGAGGACAGCTCAGAAACACTTTCTATGAAGATCATACCTAACGCAATGCATTGTTTCTGAAAATGCATTACGCTTTATAAGCTGTCTTGATACTCCAAAATGTTATAACTTACGAAAGAATTTGTCAATGTGTCTACAACTAAACATCGTGCTCTAAGCATACTTGGGCTGAATTAAATGCATTATAAACATTGCTATACTGACAATTCATAAAGGTTATGATCATTTTCATCATCATCATTATACTGAGGAAAGTGTGATGGTGCAGGAAACTTTATTATGATGTGCACATGACATGAGCAGCCTACTCTGAGCAACCTTTTTCTCTCCTTTTTGACTTTTCCTCTGCTATTTTCACTCTTCTGATAATTATCCAGCCTGTGGAAGTGTAAAGTGAGTTCAGCATCTCTGCCTTAGTGTATTTGATATACTTTGATTGGGAAGTCGAATTCTAGAGTTGCCACCTTGCAGCTCCTGAGTTTCATCTGGTTACTGTCTGGGTGGAGTTTCTCCCGTATGGTTTCCTCCGGTTTCTCAGGTTTCCTCCCACTTCCCAGAAACATACACCTAGGTGGATTGGCTAAGATAAATTGCCACTAAGTGTGAATGAGTGTGTGTGGTGTTCTGGAATGGGCTGGCATCCCGTTCAGGGTGTATTCCCGCCTTGTGATCAGTGTTCCCGGGATAGACGCCGGATCCACCATCACCCTGACCAGGATGAAGATGAAATTTAAATTTTGAAAGTTAAATTATGGTGATATTTCTGATGATGATGATGAAGCACTCATGCTATGTCCATGCTACATATATAATTATTTATTAATCAGTGTACAGTATTAAGTTGCTAGTTGCGTTTGAATGGACTGCAGTGGTTACAGCTTCTTCATTTCTAAGTCAAAACACCAAATCTCTCTCTCTTTTTTTTAACAGCATGGTGATTGATGCTCCTGAGGAAGGCAAGGTTTTTAAATTGTCGACTGCATGTCAGAAATATAAAGTAAAAGACAACCCATTTTTGGCTACGAAACAGTTCTTTGCAGTATATCCAGTAATGAGAGCATGAACGTTTTCTTTCACTGCTAAACATTTCTGAGTGACTCAGAGTCTCAGAGTCTCACAGTATTCTCGAGAAATGTTCATTGTGCAACCCCAGCCCAAGCTTATACTTTGGTCAGCTTGTGTTATTGTGAGGACGTTATTTTTAGGCCACAGAATCTGGCACACACTTTGGGAACTGCTTTACCAGCCAAGATTTTTATGTAGGTGCTGAAAGTCAGGTTCGCTCGGAACGTCACTAGCTGGTGAGAAACACAGAAAGCATGTAAAACATAAAGATTTGACCTGTTTTTTTTTTGTTGTTTGTTTTTTGCAAAAAAAGCCATATATATATCAGTCAGTTAAACCTTTCTCTGTGTAACATAAAACACACTGAATCACAGGTGCACTATCAGTACATATCCTCCTGATGCCAGGACTTGGCACAGCCTGGTGTACCTGTCCACTGCCTGGAACAGTGTGAGATTCACAGTCCTGCCAAATATGTAACAGCTTCTGCAGCCAGCGGCGTGTGTACACACACACACCCAGCCCAGTGACTGCGGGAAGCCGCTCTTCATTACCCTGTAGCCACCAGAGACAGGCCTATGGGAGCAAGGAGCAGGAACAGAGCTGGCTTTGATAGAGAAGCTAGCCTGAGCACTTATGGGAAACCAATACTCTGTGCGTGCCAGCGAGGAAATAGCCCACTTTATAATCCATAAACGTTGGTAAGCAGTCAATATTTGTGTCTGTTTGACAGGCTTTGAGATATATGTGCTTTAGTCTGAAAAAAAAAGCTATAATTTTTACCTTATGGTCTTATTTTGGCCTTTAAACATAATCAGCATTAAAATTTTAGACCACAAAATTGTGTAGATTTCAAGCCAATCTTGGGCTTATCTTTGTTTTCCATCGAGTTCTGGTTCTGTCAGCTCTGTAGAAATATGTGTTGAATGTTCTTCCCAAGCCAATCAGCGGTTTTAGTGTGGTTTTGCATCTTGGGGGATTTACAAAGGGGGCATTCCTGGTATTGAGTGTGTCTAACTGGCGCTGATGTGGGTTGTTAGCACCATGGCCAGAGATACAGTGGCTGTCAATGTCCCCCATCCACCCCCCCGCTGGCATCTGCTTCCCTGCTAGTCTGCGCCAGGCCAGCTATCCATGAATCGAAGGCCTTTGGCAATTTGGTCTCAAGGGCATCTACAGGATTGTGCATATTTGCTGGGGTAAAAGTACAAATCGACCCGAGAGTCGGATAGGAGAGCAAGAAAATAAACTGCTGAATTCCTGCAGGTTATTTGGTACGCACTTCGCACACTTCACAGTCTGTGCCAGGGAAAGCCAATTTCACAGTAATAAAGTAGAATTGGTTTCTTAAGTCGCCCTGATTTAACAGTACAGATCCTCTTACAGGTTGGACTGGAGACAGCAGTCTGGAAGAAATATCAACCAAGTTGTTTGGAGCCATCCAAGACTCTGATTATGTTCGGAGAAGACATAGGATACAATGCTAATCACATGACCTCTTTTAAACTTTGACCAACTGGCATGTTGGTGCATGTTGATTTACTTTTTACAGTCTCTTTACGCTTTCCTTGTCAGGTGTGTATCTTTTGTACGTTTTGTTCCTTGTACCTAGTGTGTAGTGGAGTAAAACTTGAAATTATTTAAGGTGGGGTGAGAGGGATGGCATACACTCTCTTTCTCCTGTCAATCACAGTGACACTAGCCATTCGTGGGCATCTGTGTGTTCATGTATGCAGAAGAGGGCAGATAGCACTTTCCTCTGAGTGCGTTACACTGCCATGTGATGCAGCATAAGCACTAGTTTGAAAAGATACAGTGGTTGGCTTCACGTGTCTCAGAGGAAGCTGTCATGTGATTGTGGCGAGCTGGATAGTGGGTGGAAATTGGAAATTTGCTAATGACCAGAAATTGGCAAATGACCAAATTCGGTAGTTTGAGAGTACCATCAAAAAGGTACAGTTTCGTACCCTTTTTTTCTGAGAATGTTGCCATTTGGCAATTACCTTACTAGTGTGATATCAGACCAGCACATCTGCAAAAAATATGCATATGTATGAGCATGTGTGTAAATGAGAGTGCAGAGGAATGTGCAGTGAAAGCCGGGGAGCCGTGTGATTTAGGGGTTAGTTCCACTGCTGCTGCCCCCAGCCTCATTATCTGCTGGCCATGCAGAGATGCTTCACAACCAAATGTTAACAAATAACTTTGGGTAGTTAACCGCGCTCCCTACTCGCAACCAGGAATGTGGGAGGTAGTGTTGCATTGTACAGACACACACATTGCATTCTTGCATTCCTGCACACACACGTACGTTCACAATCAGACACTGACTTATCAGACATTCAGTGCATCTCAGACCTTCAGACCTTTGGTTTCACCAATTTCTAGTTGTATATGTAAGAAATAAAACACATGGCGGGGGTTGCTGTTATAAGAAAATAATCAATGACGGGGTGGTGTGTTGCAGCCTGACTCAAAGCAGAGTTACTTTTAAAGTTGTGGAGCAAGTCGATGAAACAAGTTAGTTCCTGTTATCACTTAGCAGCTATAAACAGTCATTCCCTCACCAGCCTGTGTTCTTTCTCTCTCTTGAGGTTGATAAGCCAAAAAAAGTCATCTTGTCAAGAAACCGGAAAGGACTGACACTGGAGACTCCTTCCATAGACGCTATATACTTTAGAAATGATTTGCTTTGCAGCAGCACGGCTGTTACACCTACTGCACCTACTGTTAAAGTAAATGAATCAACACCACTGCCATCGCCATGATTCTGACCAATCAGAATCGAGAATTAAACCATAGTGTGGTATAAGAAGCAATATTATATTCTGCACATACATGTACCTTGTTAGACAAGTGTTGTAGCAGCAATCACACACAGATTTTAATTAAAGCTTTGCCTGTCTTCAGATGCAATGACACTAAATGAAGACGTCACATGATGCATTGTAAGACCGCCCACTTTAACCTTCTCCAAGGTGTGAAACTGGTGTTGATAGCTACCTCTTCATGCTACGAACACTATTTTTGCTGCAGTGTTTCTGCCATCGAAATCCAAGCCCACACGTTTCACCACATTTCCACATTGAACTAATATTTTGCACAGTGTGACTCAAACTTGGGAAGGAGAACAGCTCTAGTATATTTTTCTAACTTGTAGACAGACGTATCAGTGTTATTCTGGTTTTAAAAAGTCATCGAAAATGGATTTTTGTTTAGTTTAGTGGGAATAGTCTGCGTGAGACACAGTATGTGGTATTGTTTCAATCACGAGGTTGGTATTTGACAGAGCTTCTCATTCATGAATGTCTTCTTGGTTTGGATTTGAGCAAATGCTTTCATCCGTGTGGGATTTTTTTTTTGTTGCAACCCATTCAAACGACTCGTTCTTTTTGCATATCTCTGATCAAATCTGTGTACGGATAATCCAAATTATTCAGATTTTTTAAAAAAAACAAAAAACAACAAACACACACACACACACACACACACACACACACACACACACACAGAAATGCACCTGTGAAATGCACCTGCACAGACAACAAAAATATGTCCATTTTCCCGCTCTTTTCTTTATCCTTACATCTTTTCACAGCAATTAAACACTTTTCCCCTTTAACAGCCTGGTTAAAAGCTGTCACTTTCTTCCTTTTCCACCAAGCTGGAGACTAATGAGTTCCCAGCCAATCCCAGGAAGCTTGCAATAGAAGTGCTTCACACATCCATACCAGCCCTGTTGCTTTCCACCAGTGGCCCCCATTGACCCCTCACAGCTGGGGTGTTAGAGGCAAAAAGAGCGGGGCCCAGGGCCCCTCCAGGGCAAAAAGAGGAGGGGTACCCAGGACCTCTTGTTCTTACCCAGGCTGTAACGCTGCACAATGTGCTCTCTGCTGGAAGCTGGCCTCCACAACGCAGCTTTTCAGGCCCACAGTGCTTTGCTGTCTTGAGGGGGGTAATAGGATTCGGGGTTTACTCTGCTGGTGGGTCCCTGAGAAAGAAACGTATTTAAAAATTGCTTGTATGCAGCCGTGCTCTCCTACACATCCCTGCAAACTGTCTGTTCATAATTTTCATCTCTATAGCCTAGCTCAGGGACAATTTAGCTTTAAGTTGAAAGAATAGGAGAATGAAGAACAAAGCAAGAAGGAATGAAAGGAAACGCAGAAGGCAAGGATTAGAAAGGCACTAATTTCATGATAAGTAATTCTGTCCATCTTACTGTGCTGGAGAGGACAATACTAAATCATTAAGGAAGCAGGAAAAATTGTCAGTCGCTGTACATCAATGCCAACTGTATGTAAGTAACATCTCTGTTACTCACATACACACTTTAGGTCTTCATGGGATCTCATGATGAAGCTAAAAACATTCATCAAGATGGATTACCTCACACTCACTCAGGCATAGAAGCAGCCAGGTCTATTCAAACGTACTGTTTGATGAGTATGAATCACACTGAGACTATAGCGAATCTTCAGTCTATTGACTTAAACACTCCATTCATCTGCTCTTCCTGTGCTCTTGTTCTCAGTGAATGCATTATGTTTGTCTTCAGAAAAAAAAAAAAGCACCGAACTCTGGTCTTTCAGAGCCGTCAAGCGAACCGCAAACGATCTGCATTGTATTACCTCTCTTCTTCAGACCAGTTTGGTGTCATCTGTTTGCTATTCTCTTCGTCTGTGGCCCGTCTGTTTGCTATGATAGCCAGCTTGTCCATGCTGGGAGGGAGCAGCGGTTGTCCATTCGTCCTTTTTTTTTTTCATTTGGGACACTTGCGACCAGCTGTTAAAACTGGAAAATGACAGTGTTTGACAGTCATAGTGGGTGGCTGGAGAATCCCACAGTGCTTGTGAATGGTTTCACGTCATAATCTTGGGTTGGACTTTACTGTCCCCTTTTGTTTCCGGATTGGCTGTTTTCAATTGGCTGAACTCTGTGGTGGCCGAAACTGTGAGTTTTATTATCGCTGTTTTAAAAAACATAGCAGTCGGTCCTGGCTGACATTCCCTCCTCGATCAGCTGTTGATCTGAGATGATGAACTCGAGACATTTCACCCTCATGTCCTGTAGCGGCCTGAGAAAACACTTGACATGGTGAAAATTTGTCATTTTATATGAGATAAAGTACTAAAAACTACAGATTTGCTGAACTGAAATATGTTGCATTTTTGCATATGTTTCGTTTTGACGCTCTGTATCTGATTACAAACTGAATTGTTTAGCCTTATGTCCATTTCACTATGATATGTAGCTGTACAACAACTTGACCAAAGTCACACTTACATGTAGTTAGCGAGATTTTAGACATCTGTTTTTACCACTGCGTTTGTTCCACTGGGTCAAGCATGTATGTATGTATGTATGTATGTAAATATAAATATATAAAACTGTTTTTTTTTTACTTCTTGGCTATTTGCCAGAATTCTGCCACAGCAATATGCATCTGTTGTTTCATGTTTTTCACATTTTTTGTATATTTATCTCATAATGTGTATCAAATATATATCCAAAGGCTGCTGGTTTTACAGAAATGTATTTGCAAAAATCATAATATGCCTCACAGGTCCTGTGTCCTGAGTTTTGCCAGTAGTTTGATTGGCCCTAGGTGTATTTCCATTGCCTGTAGTGTGTGAATAAGTGTGTGAGAGGGTTTGTGTGTGATGTACATTACATTATACAGACAATTAAAATGCACAACAATGGCATTTAACTTTTACTTTTCTGCTTACATAAAAATACATATATTAAAGAGATTGAAGTCAATATTTTAAGATTATTATTCAGAATAAGAATCAGGAATTATATTACAGTGGTAACATCAAATGCCACAATGAAGGTACAAATTATTTTTTACATATATATTTATTTATTTTACCTGCTGTTTTAAATAGGCCTAATATTTAGCATTTAAAAAAAGACTGACAAATTTTCATATTATTTAAATTTATCTCATTATTATGTCATTATGCTCAGAAAGTTTAATGTTGAAAAAAAAACATTTAGGGCCCGATTTCGCACCGGCGCAAACTCAAGCTGGTGCCTGACAACTCCTTCGAACCTCCCGCCGAGTCATCTGACAGCACAGCCGAGAAAGACGGAGTGAACAGGGCACGAGGGCACAGCTGCAGAGAGATAGACAGGGGGGAGGAAAAGAAAGGAAGACAGGACGAGTGCAAACGGGGGAGAAGGGTGAGGGGCCTCTGTGACCTCAGACAGTGGGACACTGTCAGTCAGGAGCTGGAAACACACATACCCCAAACAGCACTCGCAAAAAAAGGAGACGCTTTCATGCACGAGTTAATATTCATTCGTTCCAAAACGGATGAAATAAAGCACAAAAAAGGGAGTAGACAGGGGGGCAGTGGGGTGATTGAACTGAGAAGAACTATTGTTCTTTTATTGCCTGGTTTATATTCGGATGAAGCAGAAAAAATGAAAGAAAGGACGGAGAGTTCACGCCAGCCACTTATACACATGAAAGAGAAATTAGTAAGGCGTTCCCCCCCCCGGATTCAGTGGATCTAAACCAGCCTGATCCCATACATTCATCTCACACACACTCATGATGATATACACTAATACACACACACACACACACACACACACACACACACACACACACTCTTCTGCTCTTCTCTTCCATAAATCCATGTGAGATTTATGATCAGAGATGACAGAAGAGCTGACGCTCTTCACCGTAGGGTAACTATTCCCTAAACCCTCTTAGGCTCTTAGTCACCCCTCTGCCAGGTGCAAAGCTCTTTAAACACACACACACACACACACACACACACACACTCTCACATCCACACACGCTCATTTGTTAGCTGTCATGTAGAGCTAATTTTCTGGACGGGCAATGATTTACCCGGCAAAGTGTCTGTTTCCTTTCCTCTTTTCTGATTTACGACTGAGGCGTGGTCCTGCGGCCTTTGAGGCCTTTGGGGCTCTGAGGCTTTGTGGTGAAGAATTAGCGGTGAAGAGTGAGTCATTTATTTGGAAAAAAAAGAGAGAGGGATATTGAAAAGCACGGCTTGTGGGGTTTTTTTTGCCATGTATAATCACAAATCTCTCTTGCATAAACCCCACACCTGTTGACTCAACGGAGCGTGAGCACTTCATGCCCACTCTTGAATATTTTGCATGAAATGTTACACCGTGTGTGTATGTGTGAGAGAGAGAGAGAGAGAGAGAGAGAGAGAGAGAACAAGAGCAAGACAAATGAGGAATGAAATGAAAGATCTTCAACATTTGGCCACAAATGTCAACAGCAAGGCTTCCCTTTTCATCTCACATATACACAGATATATAAACATGCTTTTTTTTTTTGTGTGTGTGGGTGTGTGGGTGTGTGGGTGTGAGGCACTGCACAGGTGTGAGACTGACAGACAGACAAAAGCATCACATGTGACCCTCTTTGAACGTCTCGTTTTCGCTTCCCAGGCAAGACAAGGCAGGGAATGGATCTGTGAGTGGCAGCGCACACTGTGTGGATGTTACTTTTATTCAGGATTTGAAAAAGCAATTCACTGCATGAAAGCTCCAACTGGAGCTGGGAGTGAAGACAGAACAATCGGGGAACACCTGCAGTTTGACGAGGGCTAAAAAAATTAGTCGTTCCTATTATGAAACCATTAGTGTTGAGCCTTATAGAATGGGGTCTCATTATAGGCATAAAAACACCACACTTTTTGAAAAAAAGCAGTAATCATAATCATCAGCAGCAGCAGCAGTGATAGCTATATTTTTACATCAAACATTTCAAGTCTGTAATCATGCCGTGACTCTACTGCAAATCTGCGCTTGATGTGAGCCAACACTTTAGTTCAAACTAAACAAATATGACACTTCTGCCATTTCTCCCTTTGTGTAATTTGTACTTTGTACTTTGATTTGGACCACAGGCGTCATTTATCAATCTTTAATAAAGATCTGTGTAAATGTTTGCGTAATATTAAAAAAAAATCCACAAGATTTACAAAAGTTTCGTAAAAGTTTTGGAAAAGTTTCGGATTTTCTTCGTACTTGTGTGTGTATGTTAATGAAAGCCAATCATCTGTAAATTACCAGGTGTGTGGTAATCACGGCATAGCTGATTTGCATTTGGTGACGCCCACAAAATTCCATAAAAGGCAAAGCTTCCAGCACGAAAATGACAAGTATGTGGTTTAAAAAAAAGATTTTCTCACTCAGAGGAAGAAGCAGAAGATATTTAGACTCACGTCGATGCCAATAAAATTCTAAATACATTCTGAATGTATATAACAGAAAAACAGGCCCTTAAAAGGCCAAAATCTAAAGCCAAATTACAGAAAAGGTCAATTAAATGTGAAGTGACACTAACATAAAAAAAAAACCCAACAACACTATTCTCAGGTGATCGTGGACACCAAACACGTCACGCAGAGAAACTGCTATTTCAAAAATTCAAAAAGGGTGTGTAAAGGTGTGTAAAGCCCCAGCCTCTTCATATCTGTTGTAAAATCTGTTGTCTTTTTCCAACAAGCTCTGCTCTCATGTCATTTTGTTTTAAGTTCACTCCATGTGCCTTTGTTTTGGTTTTAGTCCCGTCTCAGCCCCTGTCCTGTCATTGGGTGATTACCCTACTGTGTTCACCTGTTCTGTGTTTCAGTTTGGTTATTTCTGCCCTGTTGTTTCTCTTCCTCCTTGTGCATTTATCTCATAAATCCAAGCCTTAGCTTCCTTTGCTTGCGATTCTTTTTCTAGTATTTGACCTTTGCCTGTTTTCCCGAGTCCTGGATTGGATTATCCCTGTTTGATGTGTCTGATGCTCTGAGCCTATGTTTTGACCCACGCAAGAAGCATTGGGTTTACGCACCATGAGTTTATGCACGACTGTCGGTGGTGCTGTTGTTCTTGGTTGTGGGAAAGTTAAAAATTATCCACTTGGAAACGTATTTTTAGACATATTTTTTTCTTTGAAAGAGAGTGAGCACTTGCAAGCCTTTTACAATACTCTTGCACCTATCAACATTTTTTATCTAATTTATATAAAGCACCATAAAAAAAGTCATCCATTCTGTGTGCACTTACATGCATCTAAAAGCGCCGATGTATATATATGGCTTTTTGGGTCGTATTCAAACCTGGCTACATTGAGAACACATGCTGAAAAAGAAGAGTTGTAACACATGTTTAATAAGACAAGTCAGAACGCATGCTAAAAACATACAGTATCTGCAAACAATTTTGTCCAACACTGCTGACAATGCAGCGAAAAGACAAACCACAAAAATTTGCATACCAAACCAGGCCTTACTTGCCTTACTTACTGCCACAATAGATCTCTTTGTCCTTTTGTTCGAACCAACCATGTTTTCAGATATGCTGCCAGCTCAGATTTTCATTTACATTTATTTATTTGGCTGATGGTAAAAGAGCTGACAGTGATGTAAGCATCACAAGGATGGATTTCCACTGACTGACCAGAAACAAGTGCAAGATAGTTGTAGGAAGAACAAAGAGAGCCACAACTTTACACACTATGTACACCAACAGTGCATTCACATCATAAAGTCACAATAAAGAGCCACAATAATAATAAGGACTAGTACATACTGTACATTACGCATATATTAAGTCATAATTGAATACATTTGCCCCTGTTTGACTCGCAAATTAAACTATGCCAGTTGCGATCCGAAGCAGATTTATAATAAATAAACATTTCTTCATATATCATCAGTGTTTTGAGAGAGTTTTACGTTATGACCTGCGTCTTGCCTCTGCTTATGCTTCTTTCTTCTCAAAGCCTACGAATGCAAATTGTGTCCTGGACTGAAAATTCGTACATTTCTGCATTTCCAATAGCTTCTTAATTCTGACTCATTCCAAACATTTATTCTGTTACTCTACATTATTGACTTATTTCCTGTTGTGGCTTCACTGTGCTGTTTTAGCTATTTGGGTTTGGGCAGCTTTCCAGTGAAGCTCAGCAAGATCAGATTCAGGTTGTCTTCTTTTCTAGTTTGTGTCTTTCTGAGACAGTTTGGATAAGTCACCAATCCAAGTGATTTTCTGAAGGGCAGTCTAAGTCACCCTTCAGTGAAATATTGACCAGAAAGTGAAATGAAATACATTTTTAGGTTTGTAAAACTGTCTCTTGTTTTCTCTGCAGTTCCTACGAGTTGACCAGGATAAGGAGTGTAACATGGATTGCTCCAGTGCTCAACGCAAGCCTCTGTGTGCGTCTGATGGACGAACCTTCGCCTCACGTTGTGAGTTCCAGCGCGCCAAGTGCCGCGACCCCCAGCTGGAAGTCATGCGAGGCTCCTGCAAAGGTCAGAGTTCATCAACCATGCTTGAGTAACATAGACTGTGCATAGGTAAGAGGAAAGAACATCTCAATTTGCACTTGTAATAAATTGAGATGTTCTTTGTCATGGAACTTTGGATCCTTCTTGCAAGTCTTCTTGATCTTGAGATTTAAAAAAGCAACTTTTCTAAAATGTGATATAGGGATGTAACGGATTGGTTTTCATTCCCCAGCAAGGTCAAAGGTCAAATGAATCACAAACCCCCTTATTGTGTTGGGATCTCCAGGGAGGATTTTGTCAACCACGAAACCGTGCTTGCGTCTCTTCTCTCTTCTCAATGACCTCTTTCACTCCTCGATTCTCTTCGTGTCTGTCTCTCGATCACTTCCCTCCCCTGCCACCCTGTTTAAGACTGATGGAAACACAGAAGGAGTGGAAAAACGGACATCATGAGCATTATTTCACCAAGTGTCCCAAGAATAATCATTCTTTATCACTTTATAACTGCTGTCATGGCTACACGACTGATCTGTTTCTTTAGAAAGTCCTCCAGTCTTGTTGAGAAAAAGGGTGCAATTTTAGTCATCACTTGGGATGCATATCTGGATATATTAAAAGGCATTTAAGTCAAATAACAACATTAATCCAAAGGGAAGAAAATTGTGGTAAGCCAGTTTCACAAGTGAGAAGGCCCTTTTTTCGAGTTAAAAAAAAATCAATGCATTGACGATCGCAACATCCTTCAAACTCTCCAAAATATGTGGACAGCCATAAAAATCATATTATGTGGAGCTCCCGTGCTGGGACATTTTAATCTTCCGTACCCAGACTGTATGATTCAGGCCTCCCATCCGTCACTCTTTCCAGCCCTTTCTCATCCTCCTTGCTGAAGACATTATTTGTGTTTTTTTCCATACAGGAAAAAACTTTGCAGCGTCCTTCTTTTCTTCTCATCTTGGTCAACCTTTTCCACTATCCCTCTTTTCATCCATCCAGCCATCCATCTGGAATGAGTGCCATGCTTTGACAGAAACAAAACAGAGCATGCTGTATTTCTCAGTGTCTTGTTAGTAGGACTATGTCTTTAAGCGTATCTCCAAAATGTACATTTTTTCAAGCCACCTCTATTCCATCTCTTTGTTTCTCAGATTCTCTCTCTGTCTCCATGTTACATTTTTCCAACCATCCATCCATCCATCCATCCAGAACCCATGCCTCACTCGATATGCCTTGTCGCTGGGGTAATACCCTCAAGCGTACACCTTTTGTACCTTTAATATGTATCCTTTACTTTAAAAAAGTGCATGGAGTGTACCTTTAAACCTACAGCAAGGTGCGTTCTAACAAAAATCTAACAAATGAAACATCCACAATCAACTTTATGAAAAATTACATCTGGGTGAGTGGTGGTGTCACTTTTCTAACTTTCTCATTAGAAGGAAAGGGATCAGGTTGAATCCCAGGAACTTTGCCAAAAGTGAACTATTTTCTTTTATTTATCAAGGAATGACTCATCGTATTTTTTATCCGTATATAGTTACGTTTAATGCTGTGCCATTCCTCCTTACACCATACTTACACCTACAGTCTGAAACAAAGATTTTCTCAAGTTTTTCAAGTTCTCCTTCTTCATTTCCTTCTCTCGGTCAGACTCTCTATCCGCTACTCCATTTTCATTAACTGACCTCTCGCGCTATCCGTCTTTCTCTTTTTCCCCATCTGTCTTTTTCTCATTCTTTTGGTCTAGCAGACTGGGCAGTGTGTCCCACGCACGAGGTGCCACCTCACCAGTCTGGGGCACTGGGATTACAGTATTGCGCAGTGGAGAAAGTGAGCGTGTGTCATTGCTGAAATTGAATTATGAGGCACGCTGGTGGAGCTTCAGTCTGTGGCTTCATGTGTCGCTGCCAGGGGGAATGTGATGAAGTGTGTGTGTGTGTGTGTGTTTGGGGGGTGGTGGTGCGTGGGTTCTCTGTTGATGAGTCGAGTGAAAGAAGGCTGTTGTTGCTCTTCCCAGTCACGCATGCATCTCCTACATCTGTAACCTCTCTTGCACTCTCACTTACACACACTTGCACACTTCATTACATACTGAATATCAGTCATCTTTTTTTCCTATATTCATATTCATAATTTCCCTAAACTCCAGGAAATTTAAATAAAAAAAGCTTTTACCACATTCGTGGCACTGGCAAACCGAAAGAATGTATCTGGCTTCTTAAATATCCCTCCCCCCCCTTTGTGTGATTGCTGCAAAATGGATCAGACTAATAGGATTTGCAGAATCTTATTTTACTGTGTAGAGATTTAGGTGAATGATGAAGTGAACTTGGAGAAGTGGACTTCATGAAGTGATTGTGGGTGCACTGATTTTCCTTGTGAATCAAGATGTATAGCCACAATCATGTTGATCAAAATGAGTCAAAAATGAATCTGTCACATAAGCCATTGGTTGTATCTGTCTCTGGATTTGGGTTTAAATCCACAATGGGTGTGGCCTAATCCTCCACCTCCCTATTTTTTATCCCCAATTGGGTCACATATCTACCAATTCCTACCCATGATCCAGCTCTCCCGAGCGCTTCTTCCGAGACACGTGAAGCCGCCTCATCTTTTCAAACTGCTGCTTGTGCAGCTGAACACACTCGGAGTCTCCAAAACCCACAAATGATGTGAGAGTATGCCACCCTTCTGTGGCTATGGTATGAACAACTCTCAGTCTCCTGACTAAAGGGCCTACCTACAATATTTTTCATGTCTTTAAATGTAATTGGTTCTATTTCCTAAAATATAAGCAAACTACCACTGTGACCCTGACCAGGCAGTTACTAAGGATGAATGAATGAATGAATGAATGAATGAGCACGTTCACATTAATGATGCAATAATGCCTGTCTACATGAACATAAAACCTTCCTGCTCATGCAATGTTTTTGTTGCAGTCCTGATGCACATCTTTATTCTCAACTTGATGCCCTGTGAACGTTTCTGGCAAAAAAATCTAAATGAATAGCGTCCATCCTATTCGTATCTGCATATGTATACATTGAGAACAATTTATCTGCTCACTCCAAATAATGTATTCATATTTGGTTACAAGCATTCTCAGAGAAATGTTTGGGGATTAAATTGGTTAAATTGTGATGGAGTTCACTTTTGTCCATGCAATGTTTATGTAATACAATGGATTTAGCATCCAATCGAAGGCAGTGCCATAATTTACACACTTAATATGAAGGTTTTCTGGTTTTTATGCAAAGTTCAGTATCTCAGTTAGCTTGGCCTGTACTCAGAACTCTGATACAATATTGATTTGGTGCGTTGTAACTTTATGATAACAAAATTGCATGTAGTTTAGTTTTTCACCTCCTTTCATTTTGGCTCATTATCAAGAAGGGTGCCAATAATTTTTCAATTGACGATATACATCTGTGTTGTTGCTTTAGATACATCGAGGTGTGTGGCTGAGAAGAAGTACACAGAGCAGCAGGCCAAGAAACTTTTCCCGCAGGTGTTCGTTCCTGTGTGTAACCCGGACGGCACGTACAGTGAGGTGAGAGAACTGACGGAATTGAAAATTCATAAGCGCTTGCACGAGAAACTTTACGAAAAAGTGATGTAAGGAATAAAACACAATGGTGTGTGCTGTTATAGAAACTGTGAAGAAAATCTGACCAGTCTGAATCTGGAATTGAGCAACTCTGGATAAAAATGGTCCATATTAAAAATAACAAGTTCATGTAACACTAATACTCCTGCCAGTAATTATATATTGGAATGAGTTTATTATTGAGCACGCTGATGTGTGTGTGTGTGTGTGTGTGTGTGTGTGTGTGTGTGTGTGTGTGTGTG
>JAOTRR010000043.1:3773098-3787142 GCA_028570945.1 Gogo arcuatus | reverse complement strand
ATTATTATTATTATTATTATTATTATTATTATTATTATTTAGTAGTAGTAGTAGTGCAATAAATAGAATAAAAGTGGCAAGAGGGAAAGTCAAATAACTAATAACTTTCATATAATAAACTGGCAAATTTAAGAGGAAAAAAAACACTTAGAAAAGAAAAGACTATGTGTCTACTTTGTGTTCTTTCATTTGTAAGAAAAAAAAGAGGCCCAGTAATATTTTGAATGAAAATACTTAATAATATATTCATAATAAAAAGGTTTTAAAATTAATGTTGTATCTTAAAATGTTGAAGTCTGTGTTCTTTAAAAAATAGAATGTAAATAAATTAATAAATGTAATACAACTGCATAGTTATATGTTTCAGGGAACATTTACTTTGTTTGTACTTTGGGGAAAGAATGTACCTGGACAGTAGCTTTTTTCTGAGACTGTTTTCTGGACCATAGAAATTCATGTCTATCCCCCCCATTAAACCCCCTCTCTTATAGCAGATGGCTCCAAGTCAAGCTCACATAGACCCCGCCAGTGTGGTCAGAGTGGGAACATTCAGCCATCAAAAACGGATTAACGTTAATTAGGTGACTCTTTTACGATGGCAACGGGTGGAATTTGACTTGGACCGACGTTTCACGCACTCCTAAGGAGCCACGGCTCTCTCAGCTAATAAATGTGAGCTCTCATTGGGTCAAAAGACCTTGGATTGAAACAGTCCAAGCTGAATACAGGGCCTTCGAGTCTGGCTAGGAGACCTTGATGCTGTATGGGCTTTGACGTTTTTACACTCGCCCCTAAAACTCAGTCTGTCAAGGCTAAATGGGGCCTTTCAGACTGACTGCTGAACCTAATTCTCTTTTTCCTCCTCAATCATGAGCACTGCACATCTGTACGCTTAAAAAATACACCAGAGCCTCATGAAATGGCTGAGTGTAAAGACGACAAACACATAAATAAGGAGATAAGCGTCATAGCTGGTGTGTAATTTATGAGCAGTCCAACAGGAGGCAAAATTTAATGAAAGAGTGTTCAGACTTCTTTTTTTTTTTTGCTAATGGCACTTCAAAGCAAAAATCATTTTTTTCAGTTACACATTTAAATGTTTTTAGTGGCACTTTTTACAGTTGGAACAGTGTCACAAAATGATCTATATGGTATTTTAATATGGCTGCTTTTATACTTTGGAATTCTCAAATCTGATTGGTTAGAAGGTGGTGATTAATTTCCTATAACAACAGCTCTGACAGTAGTTCCGGCTGCAGGGCAAATCACAGGTTTATATTAATGCACTCTTTCTAATAGGTTATCATTTTTATAGAAACAGCTTAAACAGGGACCAGCACAATGGGCACTATACATAATCTGTCAGCGCTTTGGAACAATCAGGCTGTTTTTCTCCATGGGAAAATCTTCAGGACAGAGGAGTTTGTGATTTCTGGTTTCCTCTGTAACATGACAGGATGCATATATACATTGCCCTCTATGATTATTGGCACCCCTTGTAAAGATTAGTAAAAAGGGTTAGAAAAAAATCCAGCTTTTGAAGTTGCTTCATCTCATACTGAAAAAATGAGAAAAATCCAACCTTTAATTGAAAAAAATTTATTCCGAGAAAAACAAATCCCTCATCAATAATTATTTTCAACACAAACATGTGTGTGTGTGTGTGTGTGTGTACCTAATCCTAGGTGTCAAAAACTGGGCAGAATAGATATAGACTTCAATTCTAATGTTCTATTTTGCTGTTTACCCTTTCATGCACAAAATATTACTTGCATTTTGACTTCTAAATATCACGTATTAAATGGATTAATTAACAAGTGTCCATGTGTAGGAATACCATGAAAAGAAGGAAAAAATAGACCTGAAATGAATATACATGATCCGTTTAGGACTGTTGCGTGATGTAGCTGACTTTGGAGGTGTAAAAAAACTTTTTAGATTTATTTATTTATTTTGTAACTTAATTTGGGATCTAAAGATAAGACCAGAGAGATAGTAGCTACAGAGAGCATCAGAAATCGGGATAATGGTGTATGTTAAAGTACAGTAATGGTCTCAAGTAATTTGGAGGTGATTTACACAGGTATCTTTATTAAAAACTTGTTTAAATTGACTATCAATAAGTGTGGACACTCTGCATGAAAGGGTTAAATGTTCTCCAAAACACTTGTGATTATTCGAGTTTTGCTTGTTCAGGTCTGAGTGCTGTGGTTTTATCGGTGGTTGATTAGTTTTTCCTGAAGGCAGCCGACAGGGAGAGCTCAAGCTCGAGTGTGGCTTTCCTCTCCAAATCGGAGAGAAGAGAGAAAACATCCTGAAACAGTCTTTTAATTATCTCCTCTTTTCAGCGATGAAAGTGCTGTTTGACCCTGCATCACCCTGCAACCCTGTCAGGGTTTATTTCGCAATACTGACCGGCTCGCTGTACATTATCCCTTCCTTCGTCAACGTTGTCAACTTTGATGTGATGTTAGGCAACCGAATAAGTAATTGTTTCATCATTTTTCCTTCATGGCCACCCACAAGATGGCTGAGGCCAGTTCTGGTCCATTCCCTCGGAATAACAGAACGGATCAGTAGAAAGGATTTAAAACATAACTACTTTGACAAAATATCTTCAGTTTCACGTTACAATTTATGATTTGTGGTCTAGGATGTTGCTGCATTGTTGTGGATTGTTTATAAAATGTAACGCGGTGGAATATTGATGGCATTGAAAATGGCAACTTGCTACTTTAGTGCAGGGGATTGTGGGAAGGGTGAGCTGGCTGCTTAAACTGGCTCCTTACCTGACATGATGTTTACAGACAGACCCCGAAGCAAGGTTAGAAAGTAACCTAAACTGTGAGAGAAAAAAAAAGTCCATGTCATTTTGCTAAAATATACCTGTGTTTTCTTCAAGTACATGTATGAAGTATATTTTTGGAAGAAAAACTCAATTTTGGTCCAATTTACTGTAACAAATATGTAGATTTGTGTTTCATTCTGTTTAAATGACAGTAGAATGTCCCATTATGTTCCGTTTCATAGACACGCAGGAATTTTACTTCACTTCTTGTCATCAAGAGAACTTCCTACGACGAGTTCCTGGAAGCATGACAGTGGTGATTCCTACAAATCAAAGGTAAAACTTATGTCTTTACTTTGTTTTTGTTGATAGTTTGTTTTTTTTCATATATATTAAATTAAATTGTGAATGTCTCGAGAAAAGCTCAAACGGAAAGTTTTGTATTGCTTCTTTCTTTTTTGATATTGACAAATTGAAGTGGAAACTAAAGTTGTCAGTGGGTAAATAATATACACGAATTATATAAAGGGTGTGTTTTGGATCTATAGGTACAGACTGTCATCTATTACTTTAAAGTATTTTATTTCTTTTAAAATGTCAGGATTGTTGAAAGAAATGTTTAAATGCTTTAATATTTCACTGAACTCAATGGAGTATTATTATAATGAAGTGTGTGTGTTTTTTTGAGGTACAC
This sequence comes from Gogo arcuatus, assembly GCA_028570945.1. Taxonomy (NCBI): domain Eukaryota; kingdom Metazoa; phylum Chordata; class Actinopteri; order Siluriformes; family Anchariidae; genus Gogo; species Gogo arcuatus. Next base: position 3,783,660 of record JAOTRR010000043.1, on the reverse strand, counting down.
TGGCAGACGTTTTTGAGTTTTTAGTGGGGGTTTTTTGTTGAGATTTTGCATTTGTTTTCCAGCTGAAGGTATGGTACATAAATATTACAGTAAGAATGCTGTCACATTGACACAATACAATACAATACATTAATTAATTAATTAATATATTTGGTGAGTATAGAATCTCAGTACACAAATTGTTTAACTAAATATTTTTCATAGGGTCTAAACAGTAGTAACATCCTGTTAATGTTATTTCACAGCTATTACCTACACTTTTATTTCTAAAATGTATGGTTTAGGGTTCATTGTGGCTCTTGCACAATGATTAAAAAACACAAAGGAATATGACTAATCATATCTACAGCAGTTTCATAACATGTTCAGACAACTCATCTGTTCATCATTCTGCTTTAGGCATAAAAACCTGCCTCCGTTTTTCCTGTTTATACCAATCTCAAACATACACACATCCGCATGCAGACTGCTATAGACATCTCACCAATGAATCAGCGAGACTTTGACTTTTGTCTCATGTGGTTTAAAGTTGGGGGAAAAAAAATAATTCGCTGTTTTCTTGAACTTCTGAACTTTTGAATTGAAAAAAAAAGAGAAAAATGTCGCATGTATACAGTACGTGAGTTTGTGACGATGCTGTGTGTTCAGGATTGTTCAATTAGAGACTATTTTGGGGAATAAAATTAGTAAAAATTGAGCATTTCTACCAGGATGTTTTGAAGTGTGTGTGTGTGTGTGTGTGTGTGTGTTTGTATTCATTCATCTTCAGTATGTGCTTTATCGTGGTCAGGGATGCAGTAGGTCTGGAGTCTATCCCAACACACAACGGGAATACACCCTGGATGAGGCACCAGTTCATTGCAGGACACCATGCGCGCACGCACGCACGCACACACGTTCACCCCTGGGCCAATGTAGAGCAGCTGACTGACCTATGGGAGATCTGACCGTCAACACTGACAGGAACCCGAGCTCAGGATCGAACCTGGGGTAGTTGTGAGGTGGCAACTCTACCTCCACAGGTTCATTTATTTTCAGAGGACTCTGTGTGTAGCATTTTTAATAATACTAGCCATTGTCACAAAGCAGCTTGACAGAAATCTGGATGTCGATTTACTTTACTAATGAAGAAGCCAGAGGCGTCTTTGTGGTGTTAACAGGAACTGTGCTTCACTTTGGACCACATCGCACCACCCTGTGGTTGACTATGTTCCTCTGACAGCATGCTACCAAGAGTTCTATTCATTACTACATGGTATTCGGTCAGAATAAAGAGAGCACTAAACATGATCAGTATTTCATTTTTTTCTTTTTCTTTTTTTTTTGAGGAACACCATGCGAGATGGAAATGCGGCTGAGCACCGACACTGAGCACTGACTCAACGACCGGATTTTGAAAAATGCAAAAGTATGTGGGGAACACTGGGTTGAGCTTTGTTTTCAGATAAAGACAGAAGAAAGGTGGGCTTTGATCTGTGAAATCTCATATCTTTGGGCTTGTGTTGCCAAAAGACGCTCTGAAGCTCAATCAGACGACCTGCATGGGAATTCCCTCCTGATAAAGTGCACATGAAACCATGCAAAAACACACACACACTTCTCATTCACGCACTTATTTATATCCTTATGCTTTCTTATAGAGACACTCTCAAGCACATACTGCTGTGTAATAATTCCTTTTGAAAGTAACTCTATAGCTTATCAGATCCCGCCTGTTTTGACGCAGTGGGTATGGGTGAACGCCTACGCGTAAATTTTTCTTCTTTATACAACAAAGATCCTCTTCTCATTCACAGCTGGATGCCACACCGGTGACAACTGCTCCTGTTTACCTTTCGTGCATCCGTCCCACATATCCTGGGTTTTTTTGTGTTTTTTTGTTGGGAGCCTCTCATCATTGTCCGTGGCGTATTTCCTAACACGGGTACAACCTTATCACCCTGACTTCGTATTTCCGATCACACAAAGTTTCCGAGCTTCTGAAAGAACGATGACACGAAAGGTTGCTTTTTCTTTGAGCTCTTTGTTTAGCATTTTGCTTGTTTTCTTGTTTTGGGAAGGAGGGTCGGAACTAGGTGAAATGAGACTGATAAAGGTCAGTCTTTAAGATTAAAAGTGAAACAAGCATCTGTTTAGTGATAGGAAAGGAGGAGAAGGATATATTGTGTGTTTTTTTATGCATTTTGTATTTATCTCCACACGTGTGTGATGGCTGTGTATGGGTGTGTGTGGGTATATGCACGTCTCTACACCTAAACAGACCTCACATGCTTCATTTGTGCTGGTTCTCTCTCCAGATTGGACCTTCGATTGGGCTGAGGGATATGATGTCACCACGTGGAAGTACTTTGATGGGCATGAGGGTACCGGGGCCAGCCAGGGAGGACAATGAGACATTATACACACCACGCCATTGATTTCTATCTGCACCGGGACATCCGGGATAGTGCATCACTCTCTGATGAAAGCACCCTGCACCCTTAGCACCACCTGATTAGAACACTTCCACCATAGGACTGCATAAACAGTCACGACTGCAAATGTGTGTTATTCTACATGGTCAATAAACTGGTAATAAACATATAATAAGCAATAAAATATGGTAATAAAGATTTAGTATTAGGTTAGAGTACGATTTTGCTTATAATATGAACATTTCAAGATTTTTGACCTTTTTAAAATGTAATGCAAGAGCTATTCTGCAACTCTGAAGCTAGACTGCCACCTGCTGGAGAGACTCAGTCACAATCACCTGGAGCCTTTTTACCTGAGAATCACTGAGGTCGCTGTGGATGGTACCACATGGATACCCTGAAGGTGATTACGGATGATCTGACTTGGACAGCCGAATGATTGCACATGTTAAAACTATGCTTAAGTTTCATTCATGATACAATGGAAAACTTCACTTGGATATTACAGACTTTAAGCTAAAACTCTCCTGAAATCAGCAATGACCCTGATGCTTATACCGAAGATGTTTCTAAGGCATTTAGCACTACATGACACTATAGTATACAATTGTAGAAGTGTTATGATTATATTCTCACTATGCTTTGTGACCCAGATGAGGATGGGATCATCTCAAGGTTTCTTTCTCATGTCATCTCAGGCGGTTTTTCCTTGCCATCGTCACCTCTGTCTTGCTCATTAGGGATAAATCTATCTATATAGATATATATCCAGATGTCTGTAAAACTGCTTTGTGACAACGTCTATTGTTAAAAGCACTATAATGTATTTATTTAGATAGAAATGAAGGTCTTCCTTAACTCTTATTATCAAATTAATGTTAGAAGCACTTCCCCACAGAGCCACAAGGCCACACACAGATGTTTATGGAAACTTATAGACCTATGGCCTACAACCTCCTTTCAGGCCAGACTTGTTAAGAACTTGCCTTTAGCCATGATTCTTAGCATCTAATGTAAGCCTTTACAAATGGCTGGCCGGTGGGCCGGCCGCTGTCAAGGTGATCATAATACTACTACTGAGTAGGCTACTTTAGCCTACTCAGTTTATATAGCTTGCTAAAACAATTAGCCACGAGAGGGCGTGCATTAATTGATTTAATTTACGGCGTTCTTAGGCGACAAAAGCAATAAATGAAGTATTTATTATGAATAATATTTACAGTAAACAGTTCTTCCACCATGCTCCAGTGTTGTCTGTTGACAGTAAGCTTTGTTTCATAAGCAACATTACAGACAAAGTTAGATCCCTGGCTGTTGTATACCAGGTTATTGGTGTAAATTAAACCTGACGCATTAATACTACATTCAGTTATTGTGATGCGGTCACAGGTGCGCGTGTCTGAAGGAGTTTCAGTATCGTCTGGTTGTAAGTTTCCTCCTGCGAGACCTACCTTCATCCCAAATCCAGGAAATGGCGTCTCTTTTTCTCGTGGAAGTGAAAATGATTTCAGAATAGCCGAGATAAATTGTGGAAACGGTTAAATAGTCACTTCTCTCACTCTAATCTACTGCGCTATCTGAGGCCATCAGGTTGCTCAGTCTTTATGATGCATCCCTTTGGTAAAATGTATATTTTATATAACTATGTTTACTGTTCCAGATGCATTTGTAAACTTTCAAATGTTAATGAGGATAAAGTGAAGTAATAACATGACAGTATGTGTTATAGGAAAATAATTAATGATGGGGTCGTAATTATTTCTATTTGTTAGTTATTTTCCTATGACTGTACATGCAGAAGTGTATTTTTCCTCCTTTGCCACAATGATTTGCAAGTCTTTACAAGTTTTAATGCGTTTTAACCATTTGTAGTTACATTTAATGTTGTGGAATGTCCACAAGACGGGTTAGTTCCTGGTTTCACTTGTTATAATAGCTACAAACATTTGTTCCATCACTAGCCTCTTATTTTCTCTGTTGTAGTTAATAAGAAAAGATTTGCTAAGATTTGCGTTGAGTGACAAACATGGACAGGATTAGAGGGACAGCCCAGGTTGGACAGTTTGGAGACGAAGCAAGAGAGATGAGTGAGTTGGTTTGGACGTGTGCGAAGGAGAGATACCAACTATATTGGGAGAAAGATGCTGAAAATGGAGCTGCCAGGCAAGAGGAGAAGAGGAGATTTATGGATGTGGTGAGAGAGGACATGCAGGTGGTTGGCGTGACGGAGGAAGATGCTGAAGACAGGATGAGATGGAAACAGATGATCGGCTGTGGCGACCCCTAACTGTAGAAGTGGAAAGGAGTAGTTCATAAGACAAAAATGCAGCTTTTCATGTTTCTGAATGAGTTGTTACTCTAGAAAGGATGATGTATTTGACTAAGATCATTCATTTCAGCCTGTGATTTTTAACTGGAACAAAAAAGCGCAACGAGTCGTTCATAATTACATTAAAATTAATATTTGTTAGCATGTCTCTGCGGTATAAGTAGAATAAAACACTTTGGGACGTGCTGTTATAGCAATCCACTTAGCTTTGCATCAGGCCGTATCACACCACCCTGCCATGGATTATGCTCCTATAACAGCATGCCCCAGTACAATAAGTGTGCAATAGAACACATCAAGATGGGATCCGGTTGCGTAGCTCATCATATTGTACAGCTAATAGATTGGGGAATAGTCCTTTTTGTGAGAGAAATAATATTGTAATGACATGATATGCTCATGATGATTAAAGAATACATAGCTTGTATTGGCAATTGCCTTTATTATTGTGTGTCACTAATTATTGTGCTCCCCCCCCATGTTTCTGGCCCTGAATGTCATCATTCATGTACATGTTCACAATTGGTTGAGAATGCTTGTTCCTGGGAACTGTCATCTTTGCAAAGTTTTAGTTTTGTTGTTTGTTACTCTCACACCTGAAACAGCACATGAGGAGCCGAATCAGGTGTATTGAGGCACTGGGAATAAGAAACAATAAGAATGAGAGAGAATTTTGTGGTTCTGAACCCTGGCCTTGTTCTAACCTTTTTTTTTTTCCTCCACTCACACATCCACTTCAACTCAGAAGATCTTGAAAGTAGCTGATTAGTTGCATCAAATGTTGGGAGCAGCGAAAACACTAAAATGTACAGGTCAGGTAGGTCCTCCAGGACCAGGGTTGGGAACCACTGCTCTAACTTGGCTGCTTTAACATCATTGCAAGATGTGAGGAATGAAGAGGAATATTAAATTTCAGACATTAAACTTCTCTTGCTTTCACAGGTATTTGAAATAATCTTGAAAATGGTACAATGTAATTGCTTGCTTAGGCTACATACTGTTCCTCTCCGTTCTCTCTCATTTAGAGTTGAGTGTCTCAGGCTCAGCACAACTCAGCTGTACAGTGTTGAACATGGCTTGTTGGATTTATCAGATTCTGTGTTTGTGTTTCGTTCATGATCATCACACCTTTACTGAAAGCCAGGACGATCGTCCCTTAATGTCTGAGTCACACCTGTGAGAGAAGCTGTGGCTTCTGGGACGCATGAGGGGTACTTCTGATGAGACTAAAGAGGATTTTCAGGTTTGTTTTAAAGCACTTCAGATCATTGTGGCCTGGCCTGCTGTCTTATATTTTCAAGTTGTATGTCAGTGTTTCATGCAAGGTAATTCGTTTTTAAAATTAATTTCACAATGTGGTGTTGTCTAGACAGACTGGGACTCATGTGATGGTACAAATGAATATCCTTTCAGAAATCCTGAAATTGATGGTGAAATCCATGGTAGGGACTTTTTTACTTGTCAGTGGTTCAATACATCGAAAGCCTCTGTACAACAGAAAGAAACATCTGAGCTGTAAGTCAGAGATCCTTGTAAAGATTTATTTTAAAACATTGTACAGACTTGAACATAATGTTCAGCATTTGTACTTTGGTTGACAGAACAAAATACTTTATTTAAATGTTTGGAAACACATTGGGTCTCTTATCAAACTGCATACGAACACATTTACTCAAATTATTTGCAAGAGCTTTTACACAAGGTGTGGTATCCAGTTAGCTCAGAAAAACATTTGTATCCTACAAGAGCTCCTGAGTTTGTGGAAATTTAATCACATAATTAGATTCAGAGTTCAGTTAAGTGTAGATAGTGAGGATTTAATTACAAAATTGCACATATTTGTATCCAGGCCTCAGATGTAACTCCTGAATAATGCACTGTTCAGAAGTTACATGGATTATGCACATGGGGTAGAGTTTGAATGAAAGAGGTGTAGCTCCGGGACGCACAATTCTGAAATTTAGCTTAAGTGCATTTTTCTTGGATATTATCAGCTCGACTGAGGAACAGTTAAGTCTAGTGGCACTGTCTGACAGTTTGATGTAACCACAATGTCATGCTGAAATAGTTATGCTCACTTTGTGCTTTTCATAATTTGCTCCTTGAGGTAAACATTATCTCTAAACAAAGATAGACAAAGATCAAGTTTATGAATAAGCACTGCCTTACTGAGCTCCAAAATAAAACCATATTTCTGTACAAACACTAGAAATGCATTATCATCGCAACACAGAACTGCAGGGCTCTCCAAGAATAATCATTTTAAAAGATTCTACATTATAGACTGAAATAAGCTTGTGTATATCAGGAATAATTCTGTTGTTATTTTGATTTAGACTTCAATGTTAAACATTTTTTGTTAATACACAGTATTCATACATGTGGACAATGATATTTAGAAAATGATATGAATTTTAACATTTTCAAAATATCATGTATTTTAGGTAATACAATGCATCTAAAGACTGTGAAGTCTTTTTTTCCCCTCAAGACATAGTTAAAAAGGTGTATTCGACATTTGCATTTATTCATTTATTTATTCATTAAAACCCCTTGAGCTCAGCCACCAAGTTGAGTTAAACCTTTGTAGTTTATCATGTTTTACACATCTTCCAGGTTATTTGTACGAGTTTTAAAAAAAAAGAGACGACTGCACCTTTAAGCCTATGTTGCCTTTTTGTTGATGCCTCAGAGACTAATTTCTATTTGGAAATTCTGGTGGGGTTCAATGCCACACTGCCCCCTAGTGGACACGCCCCGCTACTGCATGAAAACAGGCTGACCCTGCAGAATTCACTGTTGCCAACTTAAGAAACTTTCACTAGCCTGGGTGGCTTTTTGGACCCGTTTAGCAAATTTAATAATAATAATAATAATAATAATAATGAAAAAAGAACCTAGCGACAAATCTAGCAACTTTTTCAGCACACGTTAGTGACTGTCTTGAACTTGATACGGCTCTACAGATCACATCACAGTCATTGCTTTACGAGTGTAACGCCTGACTGTGTTCCCCAACGACCAATCACCGATCACCAATGTTTGTCCCACCCTCTCGCAACCTTTCAGTGCATTCGTTTTCACCTTCAGCTGACTGCGACCGACTTGACGGTCAACGTGAACAGCCGGCCTCAGTCAGGGTGGAGCTGTAAACTACAGCAGTCAAGCTGGACAGTTTCTTCTTCCAGTTGTAGTTTGCAAATGACGTGACTAACTGGAGATCTCGTGTAATTGTGTTCCTTATTGCTGTTCACAGTTGATATTCCCCTTTCCCTTTCGTTAAACTGAACATGATAACGGACATATTAGTGTTCATTTAATAAATCATTGTTAGAATACATTCATATAAATCCAGTGTTGTGTTTTCTGCACATTTTTATCATCAGCCTACACTATAACAAAATAATAGCGTAATAAAAGGTTTCAGTGCCACTGATGCAGAAACCACATATCAGATCCAGGCATTTCTTAAAATGTAAAACTATTCATGCATTCATTTTATTATACAAATCTATTCACGCATTCTAGGCTCCGGAAACACGCACATGTTGGTAATCGGAGATTCCAGCCAATGAGGGTGATGTTCTGACGTCACAAAGACGTCTTCTGGCTTGTGTAGCAGATGGAGAGCAACTGCAGTTGGACAACATTTCTAACCAGCATGCATCACGTTAAATCAGCACTGTGCAGCATTGGATTAAGTCGAACACACATTGTTCTTGATTTTAAATTCTCTTTTTGGAGATATTACAATTTGTAAGCACTAAAAGTGAGTAAATGTTTACCTTCACAGCTACTCACTGTCACTGCTTCTCTTTGTCTGTGCCCTTGATAGAAAGTTTAGTATCCTGTAAATGTCTAAAAGTTTCACTCAAAGTGCCGTGACCAAAGAGACTTCTTTCTATAAGAAATATTTAATAAATAAATGAATTATTTTCTATTCTGATAAAACTCTTTTCTAAGTGAACATTTTCCTTCTTCGTGTGCCCTTATTAGCAATTGTACATATCATTGATCGTGATGAATATCTAGTATGCAAATTAGTCGGTTACATCACCTAGCGACTTTTTGAGCTTGCCTTAGCAACTTTCCCCTGAAAAGAGCTGGCAACACTGACAGCATTAGCAAAAACAATGTAAATCATAATCACATTAACCATAAACAACCATACGCGTTTAAAACAATGCAGCTCGATACAAAAATAAACCTGAAAAGAAAGAAAAATAAACATAAAACACATTTCACACCACTGAGTTTATCCGACGCCGAGTCCTGCAGTCAAACAACACGCTGGCGTTACACTTTATTTCAGTTATTTACATTATAGCAGTCATGGAAACCTGCCTGAAACTTCAACTATTAAAAACGAATCAGTGTTAAACACATTTGTTTGACACAGAAGAGAATAAAAAGTGTAAAACTCTACCTGAAGCGTTCTTGAGTTTACTGACTGAACCTTCGTCCTTCGGCCATCTTACCCCCAACAGCCAAAGCAGCGCGCGCTCTCACTGCGCATGCGCACTGTGTCCTATTTAAAAATATATTTAATAATTGACTAGTTACAGTATTACTACTAATGAGAGGAAACATATAAATATAAATGAACAAGAATTTTAAAAATACAGATCTATATTCAAAGCTTTGTATAAAACTTCACAGCGTTCTTGTTTCTCAGTCCATACAGTGTTTTAAAATAAAGATAAATTTCTAGATTAAATTCTACTTAGGCTTTTCTTTGCCCACTTCCGTTTATGGATGAAGTGTTTTCCAAATCAAATGGAAAAAAAAATCAATATAATCATTTTATTATCATCAATGTAACTTCCCCGGTATTGAAATACAGGATCATTTTAGCTATTCCTGATTATAAGAAATTTATTTGAATTTTTTTTTTTTCAATATCCAACCAGACTTTGACAAATACAGAATGACAGGAAAGCTGAGAAAGCTAAATTTATATTTTTAAAAAAATTGTATCAACAATCCCTTGGTCATCTACTTTTATCATTTTGCCCCTGATGTATTGTTTGACAGGCTATCTTTCACTTTTTCATAACTAAGAACTCATACTCAATATTTCATGACACACACATAAATCTACCTAAATATATGATTTAATTTGAACAAGAAGGCATTAAAACACACTTTTTTTGTATGAACGTAGGAAACTAAGCAGAGTCTTTTTGAAAGTGATCTTATTCCTAAAACTCGCCGTCCTGCTGAAGTCCACAATCTCACTTGGATACTGTAATCATAAAGACTGTCCTGTGCTCATCCCAGGACTCTTATTCACAATCTGCTCACACTGAACATCCGTTTTACACTTACTGCTATTTGTCTTTCCTCTTCTATACCTAATGATTTATAATCCCACTGTCCAGTCACCCAGACTCACAGTCTTCCCTTGTGAGTCTGGTTCCTCTCAAGGTTTCATCCTCATGTTGTCATTACAGATATAACTCTACATTCGGATATCTGGAAAGCTGCTTTTGTTCTACAAATAAAAGTGGCCTGAAAGAAAAGAAATTAAAGTAGACAGCACTGAAAATGAAGCCACACCTAAAAAAACAACAGCAGCACAATGTAAAACAGATTTTCCCTCAAATCATCATTACCAACACCGGCGCTTTAGCACACACTGATCCTATCTGATGTTCTTTTCTTCTCTGAATTAATACTTTACCTTTTGCATCCAAACAGGATCCAGAGCCCATATGGTCCAATCCCACAGAAGAGCTACAAGTTAACGCTGGCTAAAACAGAAAGGTGCCAGCATTAACTTTTTCAGCAGTTTGTGCTACAGTAGCTCTTCTGTGGGA
>JAOTRR010000043.1:3746871-3757101 GCA_028570945.1 Gogo arcuatus | reverse complement strand
TCTCGACCAATCAGCGCGCGCGATTTTCTATAATCACCTGTGTATTTATACTAATTGGTTATATGACATGCAAAGAATACATTTGCAATAGTTTTTTTTTAAATTAAGAATGGCATGTCATATTTTTTATCCATTTGTAGTTACATTTAATATTGTGGATGGTCACTTGACCAGATTAATGCTTATACATATTTCTTTGTTAAATAACACATTTTTACATTTGTAATATTACGACTGAATGAGAAAATCACACTTCTGACAAATCAGAGTTGAGAATTCAAAAGCATTCTGAGATTAAAAAAAATTGATACAGGTATTAAACATTCGTAGGATTGTTATTGATACTTCTGTAACATTCCAACTAGTGTGGGTTATTTTTGTGCACATAACCTAGTGTAAAATTGTCTTCCTGTATACTTAACCACACTCACAAACTCTCTCTCCCTCTCTCTCACACACACACTTACTGTAGATGGGGTGATCCCAAACTTGCCCTCTCCATCGACCAGACCGTACTCTATCACTGCAAACAGTCCAGAGTCTGCATCTGTAGCACTCACTCGCACAATGATGGTACCCAGAGCCACATCCTCAAATACTGGCCTCTACACACACGTTGAGAAGTGAGACAATTAAATTATGTCCAGCGAATCTATGTATAGAATTTAATTCTATATCAATATCGTGCTTGCACACCATTTTCTTTATAATCGTAAACTGTACATGTAATTCACAGGGTAATATACACTCTGAACAATGTGTTCATTCTTAGCGGCCAACGTCCGGTGTTAACCACAGTCTTCTATGCACTCTGCATTATACAATATTGCGTGCATATAAATATTCTCTACCAGTTCACACTACACTCTGTTTCTCACTCCAGGAGTGCTCAAGTATTTCTCTATTTGAAGGCCATGTGCATGAATTCATCATTTATTACATCAGTAAACCAAGCTGACATTATATTAGTTTCCTCTCCGAAGCGTGACAGGAAGTGATTGCTTGTCAAGCTGAAATCCTCCTCAGATGTTTCAGAGAAAATCCAGACTATGTGGTGAATATTTTTTTCAGTTTGTCTAGTTTCAGTCACAAAACCTTGAAGAGTGGAGGGTTGATTAAAGTCGTTTGTTATCTTACATCATGATCTTATTCCAAGAGGCCTTTCAAGATTCAGTGCTTTTGTATTCAGATATCAATCATGTGAACTGCTTCATAGAAACTTTTATGTGAACGCTTTTTTTTTTTCTCGAAATATTGAATATTGAAATTTTGAAATATTTTCATGCAAAATAAAGGGTTTGGTGCAAATCCATCTGACATTGTGCTGGAATTTACACCCCGTTTCTGAATATTTGGTGTCAATTCTGACCTTGAAAATTTTGATCATCTTGTTGTAAATATTATACTCAATTAATCCAATATGAATTCAAGAACTGAAAATTCAAGTATGAAATTGAAAACTATTTGAATATCCTGCTTACATCAGAAGGCTGCACACCATTTGCTATACAATTAAAAACTATTGAAAAGCGATATGTACAATTAAAATAGTGCACATGCACAGTAATGTAATAGTTAACGTATTTTAGCAACTAACACATGATACTGATTCAACAAGTGAAGCTCTATATGCATTCTCTGTGCTCAGTTTCAGTGGTTAGAATGGAAAATTCATTTTCTGAGAATCATCGCTTGACAAAATTGCATTAGGTTTTCAGAACTGTTAGTTCTTGGTACCGTGTCTCCTGGCCTGTAGACCGTGCATCAGGATTGTGCACAAATAGAATGAAACAGTGTGTGACAAGTCAAAATTTTATATTAATGATTATACAACACACTATACATTATAAAATGTGATGTCTAAAGGTCTTTACACATTTTGTGTCTCAAAACCCAGCGCTGTTTGACAAGGGCAACGAAAATGATAAAGATAACGACTTTAAAGGCAGTGTCTGGAAAAACAAAATCGGAGAGGAGCTCAGCAATGAAAACAGTGGGTGTATATTCCATGGTCTGTCGCATACTTTGTGATGTGGTGAAGCTTGTTATCAGGCTCAGCAACTCCTGAACCTAGCAGTGAAACTCTCCGTGTTCTCGCCCACTTCTCAGGATAGGATGTACCCCAAATTTTCTCCCTCCCCCCCTTTTTTGTAAAGTAATAAGCAGCAGCTCATCATCATTTGTCAACACCATCAAGTTTAATGTGAATATTAATGTTGTGTTAAATTCAACAATTTTTTTTTTTTTTTTGCACTTTCGTATCGTTTATTCACGTCACACTGTATGTGTCTGAATTGTCTCTTCAGAGTCCTGGTACCTGATATGACGGCTGTGTGAAGACAGGGTTGTTGTCATTTACATCGACGATACGCAGATAAACAGGAAGTTCAGACGAGCGCGGTGGACTGCCTCGATCCTGAGTGCGCACTGTGAAGTTCAACCAGTGCACCTGCTCATAATCCACTGTACGATTGGCTATAATCTTACCTAAGGGACAAAATACAACATGCAAATCATTTTTAAAAACCTGACTGTATATAATAATAATAATAATAATAATAATAATAATAATAATAATAGAAGGGTTTGCTATTTTCTACTATTTGACAATAAAAACATTAACACTGCATTGAATATAATAACACATGGAATTATGCAGTGAGCAAGAAAAGACTTAAACATGTTCATAATGACAAGTGACATAAAACTACATAAACAAGTAGCAGGTGCCATAAAGACTGTTTTCATCCATTTTGATGTCAAGTTGATATTTATGTTGTGGTCAGGAAGGACTGATATAGATATCAAGTAGCCCTGTGAATATCGGCCTCAGTGAAGTGTTCCAAAATTTAATATGTACATAAAAATGTATATAAATAAAATAAGAAACACAAAAGTAAAATAGGTGAAATAAATACTGATTAAAACGAAAACAAAAGGAGGTTTTTTTTTGCTGAAAGCAAAGCTACTGGATTTGGTGATGTGTTCATTTTATCAAGCATATCCTGACGATAGTGTGTAAAGTGAGTAAACGCATCCTGTCATACTGCAGGTATGTGTGTGGGTTTTTGTTGTTGTTGTTTTTTTAATACCAATAGAGGGGTCCTCCAGTCTGACATAGCCTCCTCTGGGCAGATTTAACAGCTCATAAAAGATCTGGCCATTGGGGCCTTTGTCCGGATCGACAGCAGACACAGAGAGCAGAGTGGTGCCGGGCTGAGCTCCTTCCAGAATGCTCTCGGAGAAGTTAGTGACACCGAACGGACGAAAACGGGGAGCGTTGTCATTCACATCCAGCACGCTGATGGTCAGCCTGGCTGTCAAGAGTGGTGAAGGGAAGCAGGACAGAAAGATGGGAAAAGTTTCAGAAAGGTTAATATAGAGTGGATTACCTTCATTTAATTTTATCTTATTAATATTTACTGTAAAGCAAGGGTATCCTAAAAGTAAGGTAAGTTAAAAAAAACTAATCTATAATACTTATTTTTTTAAAATAGTAAGTTAATAATTTGTAAAGTAAAATAAACCTTTGCAATATGGTACACAGAGACAATAGGGAGAATGATTAATAATTTATAGAACAAACAAATAGCACAGTACTGAGAGGGTGAGAGAGACAGAGAGAAACAGAACATCCACACTTACCATTGGGCACACTGACTGACATGTCAATAATGTCACTGGCATTGTCATGCACTGACACTATGATCTCAAAAGTAGCTACCAGCTCTCTGTTTAAAGGGTTACGTACAAATACAGCACCTGTAGATTCATAAACAGAAACACACATAGTCCTGGGTCATTTCCAGGTCCTGTAACACTGGCGGAATCAGAGATAGAGACATTTCCTTTAAGGAGACATTTAACATTTCTGGAAAAATCCTTCAGCGTCAGTGTTTGGTAACAGTCAGAGGTAAAGCTGTAATGTTGTCCAACACAGGAAAGTCTTGAGGACAGATAACGTTGTCACTTTGTGGCTTCTTGGTAATATGACAAGTCTGGAGTCTGGTGAGGAAATCACTGTTTATGGCTGTTAATGTAACTAATAACAGGAACTAGCTTTCGGGAACATTTCACAACACTGATTGTGACTATACACAGATAAAAGTATGGCATTGTTCTTTACTTAAAAAAAAGTTAGCACCAGTAGTTTGCTGTTGTCTATAAGAGGAATAAAACACTTTGGAACACTGTGTGATAGGAAAACAATCAACTTTGCTTTGGGCCACATCACCACTGATGACTTCCTCTGACAACATACCCTGTCGCATAACACAAGGTCTAAGATACAGTATAAAGATTAATACATTGAATATATAGCAATAAGTTGGTATCTGGAAAAAAATGTAAGTTATTCCACAATAAGTGTTAAAATAGTTGCTTGATACTACGTGATCTTTAAAAAAAAAAAAGCAACACCATTTGACCAGTTGTACTTTATTGCTGTTCATCAGTCCATAGTCCTGGCACTTCCTGTCTGTGTCTTCTGGTTGATTCCCAAATCTATCATTCCAGCAGAACTTCTGCAATGTCAATAATCCTGCCCCAACACCAATAACTTCTACTGCTGAACACACACCAATGTCTGATCTTGTCCACACTGGTGACCCTCTGCCTACACACAAACCTCTCCTTGAGCTTCAAATACTCCTTATTAAGGAAGTATGTTACACACCTTAGGGTAATTTTTGTTATACTGTACATGTACAGTGTTTCCTCTGGGACACAACCTTTTTCTCCAAACAAACCCATGTTCCAGTCTCAGCTTACTGATCCAGTCTCTCTCTCTCTCTCTCTCTCTCTCTCTCTCTAAATATGTATTTCTGTCTGCATCCCACTACAGTCTCTGTCCCTTGCCATTATCTTGTATGTCTCATCTCTCCTCATCCCTGATGCAATGTCTGTTTCTGTCTTTGTCACTGATCTTGACTGAGTCTCTTAGCCCCAACTCTATTTCCAGTCCCTGATCCAGCGACAGTTCTACCATCAAGACCCTGACCCCATCCATAGCTGGCAATGTCTCGAAAACTTCTGTTGTTGAAACAGTTCCTATGATTGTCTCTGTCTTCCAGTTCAGCCTATAACTATATCTCTGTCATGTTTCTATCTCTTGCACCAGTCTGATACACGTGGACTATGTGGACTATGTCCCTGTGACCATCAATGTTCTGGCCTGTGGTAAGTTTTCTTCATGCTTCAGAGATCCCTGGTTTCCTAGTCACACATTTTCCCATGTACGACCTTGCTTGCCTGTTTTGTAACTTTGATAACGGATTTACCTGTGCACTGGACGATCATCCAACCAGATCACGATAGACTTTAGACTTAGTTGTGCTCACCTGTGTGAAAGTCAATCCCAAACGAATCCTGCAGACCGCTCACTTGGTTATTCCCATCATCCCTCGCTTCCACAGAGATGATATAATACTCCAGACGAGGTCGGAGGTCAGGGTCCTCAGCAGTTAATGTGGCCACCACTACACCAGGGGGTGTTGACTCATTAACACTGATAGTTTGCACAGGCTGCAAGAATCGAGGCCGAGAGTCATTTACATCATCCAGCACAACGGTCAGTGTGGCTGTGCCTGACAGCGGTGGCGTGCCCCGATCTGTTGCCATGACGACCAGCCGGTATGAGCCGCGCTCCTCACGGTCAAGCGTAGCATTGCCCACAAGGACAGCACCAGAGATGGGATCGACCACAAAACGGTCCTGAGCACCACTCTCTAAACGGTACTGCAACCAACCATTGGAGCCAGCATCGGCATCTGTGGCCGAGAGCTGTGTCACTACTACACCTGAGGAAAACATGCAAAAATATTAATCCAGAAAAATAGATAAAAAGACAACTTTTTAAAATCACATCCATGATGTCAATGTTGAGAGGTCCAAATAACAACATGTACCCAACTGTACTGTTTCAACATTCCTGGAATCCATGGAAGAGCTATGAAAGCCACAACTTCCCCAATTTAACCCCTAGACTTAACCTTGATAGTGTGAAAAACAACTGTTCTCAGTAATGTCTTCACTTCTCAAATACACAGAGATACAGCTCCTCCCTGTCCCTGTAAAGGAGAACCCTGTCTCTCTCATGTTCGTACCAGTAGGACTGTTTTCTGGTAGGCGCACAGTGAAGCTGGAAGGGCTGAACACTGGAGGATTGTCGTTCCTGTCCAGGATGGTGATGGTGAGAGGAACACTGCTGTTTAGCCCTCCAATGTCTTCACTGACCAAGAACAGCTCCACTCGTGGATCAGAGAAGGCTTCCCTGTCCAACATGGCACCCTCACGCACTGATACCACAGCTACAGTGGACAAACAGCCCAATTTTCTTTCAATTCCATTATAGAATTCAATGTATTAAAAAGGTTGAAATGCAATGTTTCAAAAATGTATCTCACCTGTGGTGGGGTTGATGGTGAAAAGATCCACCCTTGCACCAATCATGCCATATTTTACCACAGCATTGGGTCCAATATCTCTGTCTGTGGCCAGAACAGGCCCATTCAGGATAAGCACAGTGGTACCTGGGTGACAGTGAGGGACCAGTATGGTCTGTTTTATGTGTTATCTTTGCCAAGAGCAGTCAAGACAAGAATTTGTCACATTATGTTCATTCATCTTCATTTATTTTTTAATAAGCAATTTATCCTAATCAGGGTAATAATGGATCCAAAGCCTATCCTGGGAACACCGGACACAAGGTGGGATACACCCTGGAGACCCGCCAGTCCATCACACATATAGTACACACATTCAAATATTCGTTCAAACCTAGGGTCTGAACCTAGTGTCAATTTAAAGTAGACAATCCTACTGTTTTTTGTTTGTTTGTTTGTTTGTTTGTTTGTTTGTTTGTTTGTTTTTTGGAGGAAACCCAAGACCCTAGAGAAACCTAATGAATACAAGGGTAACTCCACACTGACAATAACACTGGAGTCCCTGGGACCCTGGAACTCTGAGGTGACTACTCACTATGTCACAAATACTACGTGAAAATTATAATTCACCAATTGACCATTGTTGGAGCAACAAGGACTGACTGAAGTTTTGCCTTACAGGGGGGAAATGCAATGGGCCTGCAAGGCTCTTAAAATGTGTAGACGAAAATACAGACACATAATCCTATTCATATCCTTAACCATGAAATATTTTTGAACAAGAAAACTCTTCATATAAAAACAATCAAAAAACTTCTTGGTGGTAAACTAAGACTTTGCATGCTAATATAATCCAAGCCACCAATTGCATGGTTTCAAACCAGAGATGTAATCATTCTGCATGAAGTCACACCAGGGCAATGGTTGGGAAATTCCACTTCTGAATGTCTATGCTCTGCACATTTTGGTGCTTATCCTACACTAACACAACTGAGAGCTCGGCAAATACAGGGAAAATAAAGCTGCGCTGACCATGGAGTCCTGGGAAGACTGGGAGTGAGACTGACCACAGCAAGAGACAAATTCAATTCAGTTATATATATACATATATATATATATTTTAGAATGTTAAAAAGCAAAGCAGGTTTACAGATATCTGGGTGTAGATCTAGATCCCGGATGAGCAAGCCAATGGTGAAAGTGACAAGAAAAAAATAGTTAATAAAATTTCTGACAACATCAATGTTTAACAACCGAGACTTAAATTGTGAGACTGTATCTGATACTGAACACGAACAGGGAGTCTATTCCATAGCTGGGGGGATTTGCAGGACAAATCTCTCTCTCTCTCTCTCTCTCTCTCAGGCAACACCAAAACATATTTTTGTATGCATAAAGAAGTCACACTTAACATTTACAGACAGATAACAGTCAGTGAGATAAGATCTATGCCAGGAAAGTGTTTCTCTTAACTTCAACAAAATTCTCCAGGCTATCTAGAAGAAGAAAAAACTGTGATTGATGGGATTAAATGCTGGACTGAGATCAAGTATTACAAGCAAGCAGAAGCAGCCCTGGTCGGAGGCCAGCAGTTGGTTATTTATTATTTTAACTTTCAAGATTTAACACTTTGCTGTTTCAGTACTATGACGAGACCGAAACCCTGAAAGATTTAGTGTAAAGGATGTGATTCCTATATAAGTATGAACTCTGCTTGTCTGAGCTACAACCTCATCTAAGATAATTGAAATAAATGGGGATATTTGATATTGGCCCATATTTTGAAAATTCAAAGGGTCAGGTTTCTTAATCAGTGGTTTGATAATTGCTAGTCTGAATAATTTTGTTTTTTGTTAAATCCAAGCAAGGAGTTTAATATTTTTCACAGAGGTTTGTTTGCATCTGGCAGTAGATCCATGATGGTTTTATATAAAGCCACTGCATTATTTCAAACAAAGATCCTGGCCTCAGATAGCAGAACATCATTAAGTCTAATTAAATTGTATTTGTATATAACCAATAGACATTGCAAAAATTACAAAAATTCTGGTTGAAATCCATAATGACCAAGCCAAAGATGGCTGAACAAAACTCCCCTGAGATGACATGAGGAAGAACCTTTGTGAGGAACCAGACTCAAACAGAGGCCATCTATTTCTGGTCATGAAGAAGAGATATGCAAGACTGTAAAGGCTGCCTACCTGTGGGCGAATTCTCACTGATCTCTCCTCTGTAGCTTGATGACGTGAAGATTGGCCGGTTGTCATTAACATCCAAAATGGTGACCACCAGACTTTCTGAGTCCTGCAGTGGGACACAAAGAAAAACTAAAGGATGTGATAACCTACAGATGTGTAACAAGACTGCACTCATGACTGGAACTTTGATGAATAAGGCAATGCAAGATGAAATCATAAGTTACTCTGGCATGAGAGTGATGGTTTTACTGTTTTATGAACACTTCGTTCAATTTTAAGGCCATTTTTTATTTGACCGAATTTAAAATCATCATTCCCATGGAGTTTGATTAGGCACATAGTGCACTACATAGGGTTTACAACACCACTGTTATCCCCTATGTAACAAGTACATTTAATTAATAAGAAGCCTTATGTGTAATAGAAGCTTACAAATTTGTGAATTATAGAAATAGAAAATCAGGTGAAATATCAGTGACAAAAAAATGTGTAAATATGAAATAAAAAGCTGCACAGTACTTACCCTTCGAGCAATACGTGGGTTCTCTGGGTTGTCCTTCACTGTGATAGTCAGTGTATATTCTGCAATTCTCTCCCTATCCAAGGGTCTGTTCACCTGAACCACACCTGACTGAGAGAAAGAGAGACGAATAAACAAACGCCACACATTAAATCCAA
Source organism: Gogo arcuatus (assembly GCA_028570945.1). Classification (NCBI taxonomy): domain Eukaryota; kingdom Metazoa; phylum Chordata; class Actinopteri; order Siluriformes; family Anchariidae; genus Gogo; species Gogo arcuatus. The sequence goes on along the minus strand of JAOTRR010000043.1, from coordinate 3,747,842 downwards.
TTCAACACTTAAGCCAAGTGAAAGCGCTGCTCCGATATTAACTCCTCTTCCCAACTATAATCCACCATCTGTCCCTGCCACTCTCTCACAGTTTCGTTGATGTAGAAAGCGCCGTCTGGATTGCCCGCTGTGATGGTGTATGTTAGCAGAGCGTTGCGTCCACTATCGGCGTCCTGCGCTCGAACCCGGGTGATGGAGGTCTGGACAGGTGCTCCCTCACTCACACTGGTGTTCAGGGGCAGGTTCATCAATACGGGGTCGTTATCATTGATATCCAATACCACCACCCCCACCATCACCTACGCACACATGCACACACTACTCAAAAACATACTTGTACTTGACGTTAGAAAGTAAGCCATGCAGCTTATCAGTGAGTACAATTTTAGTTTTGTTTTCATAAAAATTTGCTGTATAAAAGCAGGAATCAAAAGCTTTCTATGGCTGTCTTAATTTTGCTAATAAACACTGAATATCATTTCCTGATCAGGTAATTTTAACTCAAAAGCAACTAAATTAAATAAAATTTAATTAAACACATACAATGAAATAAAACTAAATCCAAAAAATAAAATAAAAATGACAGAAAAAGACTTAAAATATAATTAAACAAATGTTAAGAAAGTGGCTGGTATTTGTTATTGTGCAACAAAAATATTATATTCGTGACTCTACATCCATGTTGCTAAGAAGTGAGATGAAGATATTCGAAAATTAATGTTTATAATTATTTTTATAAAAGTATTATTATCTACAAGAAATGTCCTGGTTTAAAGGAGCCAATGATGAATCAATCATTCTTACATACAATTAATGTACATATACATATAATAAAGCACATATAATGAAGCACTGATGTATCAAAATGCTTGTTGTTTTTTATTGAGGATACAAAGCTAAATATTAGGGGAATATTACATGCATGTGTGTGTGTGTGTGTGTGTGTGTGTGTGTGTGTGTGTGTGTGTGTG
>JAOTRR010000043.1:3712200-3723039 GCA_028570945.1 Gogo arcuatus | reverse complement strand
GATAGATAGATAGATAGATAGATAGATAGATAGATAGATAGATAGATAGAAGTGTTTTCTGTACGAGTTTTTGTTTACTCTTTGTCTGTGTCGAAAAGGAAATTGTATCAGATTGCAGTGTCTTCTGAGCATGTCCTGCTGCCGCTTGAATACAGTCTCTGTTGTTTTGCTCCTTTAGGCCTTCATGGACTCTTCTTAAAAAAAAACAAAAAACAAAAAAACGTCTTCCAAACACATGATCTTACAAGGTGCTAGACAGGGAGTTTCCCCCAAAGAGGAAATGATGTGAGGAAGTTAATGTGCCCTTGGAATCTGGGTTTGAAATATTATTTGCGACCTCTCTGCCTCTTCTGATTGAATCATCTTTTCACCTTTGCACACTATTTCAAATGATAACAGTTGTCTTATCGTCCATTAAATTAAGAAGAGAAATCAATAGAAATGAGAAATAGAAACCAGAATTGTGAATTCAACAGTGTTAGTGTAGAAACAGACTACATAACACACTTTGGAAGAGCAGAACTGTAATGTTACTCACCAAGTCAAAAAAAAAGTCAAAGTCCCTCCCGTGCCAGGACCTGGTCTTCCCAGGCAGTCACCTGTCCCAGTACTAACCACGCCCTTAAGGCGCATTGGGTGACACCGATCTCCGTTCCTATAGCCCTCAGCCTCTCGCCTATTACATAGCTAGGGTTACAGTGGGGAGTAACCTCTAGTAACCACAAGAGTTTGACTCCCTTCTCGCATCTGTGTTGTGACGTGCCTCAATACAGGTACCATTTTTATGATGGTCTTTGGTATGACCCAACCAGAACTTGCGATCTCCCGGTCAAAAGGCGGACACGCTAACCACTAGGCCAGCTCATGGTCTGTTACTCACCAAAGTTGCTGGTAAATTAATAGAGTCACACATCAATGCCAGACTAATTGTATTTAGCAGGTATTAATTTTGAGCCTGGGTTACAGTGATGCTGGCTCGTGCATATAGTTTATTTTAAATCCGAATGCACTGGAATGCAGTGTTGGTTTTTTTAGACACCCAAGGATCAGCAAGTGCATGTCTTATACAGTGCCATCTTAATAAGGTGTAAGTCAATACAGAATCGATGCACTGATTGCTATCAAAGATATTTGAAAATTCAATGTTATGCATACTTTGTGGTTGTAATATTCAAAATATGTTTTGAAACTCTGGCAGTCAAGTATACACACACACACCCACACCCACACCCTCACCGATAGCGGCGGAGTTCCGTCATCCTCCACCGTAACGGTGAGTGTGTACTGCTGCTGTCTCTCTCTGTCAGGAGGTGAAGGTCTGGTCACGATCTCTCCGCTCATGCGGTCCATGCGGAACGTTAAATCCTGGTTGCCGTCTGTGATGTAATAGGACAGCACGGCGTTGGGCCCGATGTCTCGATCTGTAGCTACGACACGCAGGACCGACGTGCCACCACCTACGTTCTACACAAAGAAACATACACATGTATAAACTAATGGTTAAGGTTCAGTGGTTAATGTTCTGATCTACTAATCAGAAGCTTTTGAGTTCAATCCCAGAATCACTAAGCTGCCACTGTTGTACCCTTGAGATGTACACGTTAACTCTTTGTATTCCAGACGTGCTGTATCATTGCTGATCCTGGTTCTTTGACTGGATCTTCCTAACAAGCTTGGATGTGGGCAGGAAAGATTTTAACAGCCCTTTTCAATAAAATCTAATGGAAAATCAAGTAACAATCACTTAAACTCGCCCCTGGCAAATTCTTTAGAACACAAATATAGAATTCACAAACACAAAAAAATTTAAATAATATACTGTATATTGTGTTCATCTCAATTTTCATCACTATAAAGCATATTTATGAAAAGACACACAAAATGTCTTGTCTTAGCTAACAGACTCTTACTGCCTGCTTTCGGGCCCTGAGGCCCTGATGTGGTTTGATTGGCAGGCCGAGTCGCACTCACCTCACTGACACTGACGTTGTAGCCTCGAGGGCTCTGGACGACAGGAGCATTATCATTTACATCCACGATATTCACAGTAAGCGAATGATCCGTAAACCGGGGAGGAGAGCCATTATCTATGGCCCGCACCTGGACACACATGCAAAGTATAAGGAAATACTGTGACTGGCTGAAATTTGAAAGTCTGAAGGCCATGACACTGAACAATCTGTCTCATTGTGGTCGTGTTTTAGTGAGCACCAGTAGACCCCTAACCAGAGGATTAAAATGTGTGAGCTGGGGTTTAACGGTACAAAAGCTCAGAGACAAAAAGCACTGCTTTGAATAAAAAGAGGAAGTAGAGTGTAACAGGAACATCATGAATTATACTATAGTCAACAAAGAAGCTTTTTTCTATGATGGCGTATTAGGGGCATTGTGGGGAAAAAAATATAATAATGCAAAGCTGAGGGAGGAGGTAATATTCTGAGAGAAAACTCAGAATGTCCGAGATTAAAGTCTTAAATTTATGAGAAAAATACTTGGACTCTCTTCGAGATTATGAAGTCATAAATTTGCGAGAAAAAAATCAGAAATTCTGAGATTAAAAAGTCACAAATGTACGTGAAAAAACCTTGGATATTCACTGAGACAACACTCACATGTTTCTCGGCTGCAGTGCATTCTGAGAACGTAGTTGAAAATCTCCTACTACTTTTATATTGTGTGATTAAGGAGGAAAGACTGCATTTCCTATAACTCTTAGCTCGGCTGTGGTGTCTGTAGTGTGATGACCTTGATCCAACCTTGCAAAATGAAGCGATCTGGTTCCTTGACAACAACAAAAATGCCACTATTTTTCCGAGTTTTTTCACATAAATTTGTGACTTCTTAATCTCAGAAATTGAGGTTTTTTTTCTTGGAATATAACCCCCTCCATCAGCTATGTACTGCACAAAAACACACATTTTTTCCGAGTTTTTTTTCTTGTAAATATTTGACTTATTAATCTCAGAATATCCAAGTTTTTTTCTTGTAAATTTATGACTCTAATCTCGGAAATTCTGAGTTTCTTCTCAGAATATTACCCCCTCCTCAGCTCAGTATATTTTCTTTGACCTGCAATGGCTCTAATACACCGTCATATGTTTCTGATTGGCTGGAAGATGTTTGTTATCTCTGTATTATACCACAGCACTGTTGAATTCTGTTATCGAGTTGGTTAGAAGGTGTTGAGTAGTTACTACTACTTGTCATACTTTAATAAAAATTGTAACTGTTGGCAAATTGCTGTGGTATAAGAGTAATAAATCATTTCAAGATATGGTGCTACAGAAATATAATAAAAATTCTGGGTGGTAACTGTAACTCTGCTTAGTGTCAGGCCACATCACTCAAACACCAGTATTTTCCTATTAGACCATGTTCTGAAGAGCTTTATTCCTTACTTATATTCGGGAAGCAGTAACACAGATCCTGTCAAAAAACGCAATCCAGTAAAAAAAAAAATGCCTTCACATGATGTAATAATGTTGATATTTAACAACAACAATGGTTTAGGCCATGTTATCCTTTTGCAAATGAACATGAATATGAATATTACATAAAAATAAATTCGTTTTCATTACACAGAAATGGCAACCTTTTGCAATGTGAAAGTGGATCTAGGGTTTGTAAGTAAATAAAATGTCTAACTAACCGCTATCTATTAGTTAAGTGCAAGTTGACGCCTTTATCTTATTGCTCATCAGCCTGCACTTCAGTAACAGTACCGAGGAGTGTGTGTTGTGGATCTGTAATGAGATTAGCTCTCACCTTTAGCAGATAGCGGTCCACTGCTTCTCGGTCGAGAGGAGCGTTTACATAAATGTCTCCAAACGTGTTGTTGATGGTTCGGATCTCAAATATATCCCTCATGTTCCCTGCCACCAGCGTGAAGTTCACCTGGATGGACAGAAAGAAAAGGAATGAGGAGCTTAAAAAGGACAACAAGTGCCATGAACCAGAGGCGAAAATGATGGCTCAGACAAAATGTGGCCTTATTCATGATTAGATCTCATCTCAGATCCCACTGTAGGACTGATACCACATTGATCTTCTTCTCTCTCTCTCTCTCTCACTCACCAGTCCATTCCTCCCGGCGTCTTTATCACGCGCCGTCACCATGGCCACTCTCTGGCCGATTTGCGTGTCTTCCGGAACGTTCACCGATAAGTCTGATGTGAGGTCAAACTGGGGGCTGTTGTCATTCTCATCAAGAATGGTGATTGACACCTGTCAAAAAAACATGAATAACAAATAGTCTGTAATAGTTTTCAATAAATATTTCAGTCATATTTGCAGTCTAAAATAAATATACAATTAAAATTAGTCCATAATAAACAATTTCTTACCTTCTACAAATGCACAATATGTTGGGGAAAAAAGTAATGAGAAAGCATTTTGGTTAGACATGTATAATGTTTGACAACGCCTTTGAATTAAATTGTTAAATTCAGATTATAGACGTTTCTAGAAGACTATAGAGGTTTACCACAGTGGATCCTCTTTTAGGCCCTCCATCATCAGCAACCACTGTGAGGGTGTAGGAGTCACCCTTTTCTCGGTCTATCAGACCAGTCACAGTGATTCGACCCTGTGAGACAGACAGACATACAGACAGACAGACAGACAGACACACACACACACACACACACACTGTGAAACAAGGAAAATGCAACATTTTTGCAGAAATACAATGATTTTAACAGATTAAACTGCGTCAAGCCATCTCCTGAAATGGACATGGAGGTCATGTGACAGCAACTAAAATGACTAAAATTTCTGTCACTTCTCTTTCACATGGTCTCATAATAACTGGGACATCATTTCCGTAACATAGATCTGAGCTCTAACAGTTGTTTCTTGGCATTCCTTGAAAAAAAAAAAAAAGAGCCAAGTGCCTGAAATGTACTGCAATGTCAGTGTGAGCTCCAGGTTTAGGTTTCTCACCGTGACAGCATCAATTTTGAAGAGTGCGAGAGCAGCGGGCGATGTATCGGGGTCGAAGCGATACGTCAGCTGATTCAGATTATCTGCCGACTGAGCTCGCACTTGGATCACTTCCGTTCCGGTGGCTATATTTTCCCTCAGGGACGCTTCGTACCCGGCCATCAGGAAGGACACAGCCTCATCCAGCTCATTCAGCAGAGTGACATATACAGTGCAGAAGGCCCGATTAAAGGGAGGAGCTTGGTCTGTAGCTGACACATTCATTAGGTAGCTGGTCTTGGTCTCGTAGTCGAGATAATCCACAGTGGTCACTAGTCCTGTACTAACGTCCACCTCAAATTTACGGTCTGAACCCGAGATGAGGGCGTAGGATACAGCACCTCCGTCTCCTACACATAGACGTAGAGAGAAAGAGATAGGTGGATTAAACCATAGTAGCCATTCTTGTCCCGTAATTGTGCAAACTGAGGTGCTGAGAAAGTTCTGGATGTACACACTGAGTACAGCTGCTCTTACTGGTCTTAATGATGATTACAGTGCCTTGCTATGTATTCACCCTCTTGAACTTTTTCACATTTTGTAGTGTTACAACTTGACACTTAATTGGGACTTAATTATATGTCATTAACTCTTGGTTGCTTATCTCACTAATGATATCTTTTTCCCGTTACTGAAATTTGGTGGAAGGACTTTGTTCAACACCCATCTTTATTAATCATGTACAGAGTGATGATTTCAGACATGTGAATCAGAAAACCGCAGGAGTAGTCTAGCTCTGCTCAGGCACCATCATTAATTCGACTGTCAGCAGGATGTCTGGTTCAGGCTGTCTGAGATTTACAGATTTCAAGGCCTTAATGTAGGGGTTAAGAGGATCCAGACTGCTGTTGTACCTTTGAGGGTACGGTTATGTTGTTTGCACCCTGGAGGTTCTGCACAGCACCTTTTTTCTGACATATGATTGTGTCAGACATAGTTTGACTGACTGCTACATGACTGAGAAGTAGCACGTATTCAGACCAAGGTGTTTAGGTGTGACTGTGTCTCTGTTTTTCCTTAACACTACTTCACACTTGGCCAGTTAGTGTAGAGGTTTTGCAGCATTGTATGACTGTCAGCTTTTTAACAGCCCTGAGCATGGACTGTATTCTGCCTTACTTGTAAGTCGCTTTGAAAAAATATTTATCTGACAGCCAAATAATATACACAGATTTTCAACTAATACCAATAACAACTAAGAGTGTGTAAGAGAGAAGTGAGACAGGGAAGTCATGACAGATGTGCTAGGGGTTGTGTGTCATGAGCAAGAATGGAAAAAACACAGCATGCATGTTGCTACATTCTCCAAAACAGGCTACAAAGAGGAAACAAAGCCAAATCATACCAAGATAATGAGCCCATTATGAGCACTACCTTTCTACCCTGAGGTAGCTCCTTTTGACATCCTGCATGATCTGCGGGGAGTATGCAAACGAGCGCACACAGTTTCATTATTCTGGCAACCCAATGAAAAATAATGTGGCAGCATCAGGAAACCATTAATGCCACAGAAGACGTGTTCCAGTGTCACTGCATATTGCAGGGGCATTTAATGTTTTTGCAGCCAAACACCCCTTTAACTGGAGAAAATATTGTCATCTACCTATTCATATCCTGAGTATTAGGCTCATTATTTAAATGTATACAATAATGTTTTGGCCATCTATTGATGCCATTTTCATTCACAGAACATATTTTTGTCAAATTTGCCATGAGAATCAAACTGACATGATATTTAAGCCTCCATGTTTTAGATTTAATGAGGTTTGGATGAAACCCATTTAATTCGAGTCAGCTAATAATTGTAGCAACTCATGAATAAATGGTTGGTTGTGAGTTCCATCGCTGTAAAAGTTTAAATAAATAAATAAATAAATAACACTGACTCCAGGCCACCGCATTGAGACCCGTGAGCAGGAGTTATACATATATAATGAAGGTACAAAGCATGAGAGACACCTAAACGTACTGTTGAGCCATTCCATTCATGAACATGTATCTAGTGAAACTACAGCATGTGGGCAATAGTGGTTCAATGGTTAAGGCTCTGGGTTACTGATAAGAAGGTTGGGGGTTTAAGTCACAGCACCAACAAGCTGCCACTGTTGGGCCCTTGAGCAAGGCCCTTAACCCTCTCTGCTCCAGGGGAGCTGTATCAGGGTGAACCCAGGTTCCAGCAAGAAAAGAATTTCAGTGTGCTGTAATGTATATGTGACAGATAAAAGCTCCTTCTCCACGTAGCATCAGTCAGGCCATCACTGATGTCATCACAAAATAACAGAATTTTCACAAAGACCTATAAAGAATGAACATAAACCAGCTCCCTATTGGAAAAAAACATGAACAGAATCCAAACAGGCTCTTGTACGGCTTTAACGTGTGTTTGGGACCACTGAAAATCAAGAATTACATTGAGATTCGATTTACTTTTGATTGCCTGTGTACCTACAGTATAATGCAAGAAAACTAAAGCACTATATGCACCTGTGTCTGGGTCAGTGGCTCGTACCACGATCACCGAGGTGCCGATTCCGGCTGTTTCTCTCAAGCCTAGTCTGTTGTACTGCTGCTGGGTGAACACGGGACGCTCATCATTCACATCCTCCACATACACTATCACCTAGAGAGACAAAGAGCAAGAGAGACAATGAGGGAGACAGGTGGGGGTGAAGGACCTGGTTAGACCCCCTTTTTTTGGTAGATGACGAGGGAATTAATTGACGTCCACACACTGTCAGCAGAATGGGTCCTAAACTGTACCTTTTGTACCATTACTATGGATCTTCTACCTGGAATTGTGACGTAGTGTACCTTTAAAATTGTACTGTATATTATTAGACCTTAAGAACCACCATTGTAAAATGCTATGGCCAAAAGTTTGCGGACACCTAATCAACAAATCTGGCCCCCTTCTCCTGCTATAACATCCCCCACTCTTCTGGGAAGGCTTCCCACTAGATTTTGGAACATAGCTTTAGGGACTTGCTGGTTCAGCCACAAGAGCATTAGTGAGGTCAGGCACCGATGTTAGGTGAGAAGGCCTGGTCTCAAAGGTGTTGAGGTCAGGGCTCTGTGCAGACCAACCTTAGCAAACCATGCCTTCACGGAACTCGCTTTGTGCACAGGGGCATTGTCATGCTGGAACAGGTTTGGGCCTCTTAGTTCCAGGGAAGGGAAAGCTACAGGAGACAAAGTGTGCTTTCAACTTTGTGGCAACAGTTTGTGGAAGGCTCACATATGGGTGTGATAGTCAAGTGTTCACAAACGTTTGCTTTATATCACAGTCTGATACTTTATATAGAATTACACCACAGCACTGTTGAATTTGCGATTCTGATTAGTCAGAAGGTGTTGATTAATTTCATATAACAGCAGCGCTGGCAGTTGTAATGCAGTAGTAATGCAGTCATGCAAATTACAGGTATATATTAATGGGCTTGTTCTAACATATTAAATATGATTTCTATAGTAACAGCATACACACAGTATCTACATGAATGGAAGTGTGCCGTTGTTGATATGGTGAAGTTTTCTGTGAGGAGATATTTATTTAGTACTTTTGGGAGGAGTCTCCAGCGTTGGCACTTTGTAAAATCAGGGGCAAAGCTGTAACTTCAAGTTTTCTGACATGGCTTCAAGATGGAAGGCTTTGTGGTTTTCTTGGTAACATGACATGCTACAATGTGTTAGTCTTATTAACTTGAAGAGAGAGGACAAAAGAGAGGTTGGTGAGGGAATGACTGTAGCTGCTATAATGTAAATGGTAACTGGAAATATAGCTTGTAACTAAAATGGATAAAAAGTATGATATCATTCTTTAAACATTTATAAATTTAGTGAGTGTTGGCAAAGTGTTTAGGAATAAAACACTGGCATGGAAAATAAATTCCTTAAATAAGCACATAGTACAAGTATGCATGAGTAGACACGCGCACGCGCACACACACACACACACACACACACACACACCCTGACAAAGCTGCGCATGCTGCCCTGGTCACTGTTGTAGGCCTCCACCTCCAGCAGGTGAGAGCTGCTTGTCTCTCTGTCCAGAGCCCGCTGTCCTCGAGTGATCAGGCCAGACAGAAGGTCTATACTGAACTGACCGCCACTGTTACCTACACAAGACAGACACACACATTATTGTACATAGTCAAGTCCAAAAAGACTAAACCCACTATCAAGAATCATAGGTACTGGTGGCCTTACACAGTTTGCCAGGAGGTGGATGATTCTCAGTACAGCAGTAACACTGACATGGTGCTGGTATTTTTGTATCAAGTGCAGCAGTTCTTAAACCCCAACCTTCATAGTCCACAATTAAAGACTAGAGCTATTTTTCTATGCACAGTGTGAGTTCAGAATTATCTATCCTTCATTACTGTCACTTTCAGACCACAAGACAAGACAAAGAAAAGTGCTTGGCAAGAAAGATAGCACATTTACAGAAAAATTGTGAAAAACTCACTTTGTCAGTGCTTGTGCTCATACATTTGGGTATCTGGAGTGCCTACTAATTCACAAACTCTGAAATAAGACACGCAGTCAGTTTCTTTTGTTCTGCCTATTTCAGAAAACACATGCTTCAACAAGTCGTTCAGATTCGACTCCGCTTTCTATGTCACAAGACATAAAAGAACTCGTTAGAATTATGCCGCCCCCTAATCTGAGTATCTCCACTCATGGCTTGAGAACTGCCTTTGCGAATGAATATTCATGAAGAAAGTGCTACCTGATTGGCTGGCAGAAGAGGGGGGTGGGGTGAGCAGTGGCTCATTATCATTTAAAGGAACATGTACTCATATCAGCCGTTTTGAACAGGGCTGTTTAGACAGGATGAGAAGGGAGCGGTGGTACTTTATCCTTGTGGTACTTTGACCAAAGCATGCCACAGACATTACATTAAGACCTCAGGGAACTGTCAACATGTGGAAAAGGGGTATGTCACGTCACCTTTTAGTAACCATTTTATCCTGTCTGGAGCCTTTCCCAGGAACACCGGGCATGAAGCAGGACTGAGACTCCAGGACACTGCAGGACACCGTGCACAACATATTCACCAAGGGGAAATTTAGAGTCACCAGTCCACCTACTGGAATGTTTTTGAGGATCTGGAGGAAGCCCACACAGACACAAGGACCCTGGAGCAGTAAAGCAGCAGTGTGCCACCTACTGACTTAATATAATAAGTCTTACGTATTATACAACCAAGCAAGTTTGAAAGTATTGCATGAATGTACGAACAGAAATAACGACAAGAATGGACAGGATTGGTCAGACTGTTTCTCAACTCAGCAGTTACTTCAAGCTGTTTATAATCTCCAGCAACACTGCTGCACCTGATACACTCATACAGACACTCATCATCAGCATCACACCCACTCTTTTACTGTACACCATTGTGTAATAATAGAGTCAATCTCTGCATAGTCAGCACCATTAAAGTGCTCTTCATGAGCAGCTGAACTGTACTGGTGAAGTCAGTCTACTCCTCAGGTTACATTACCCAGCGCTCTGTGGCTGAGTCACACTGTGTTTACATGCCTGTGGTTTCTCATTACTTCCTTTGACTCTCAGGCTGTTTTCGTCTGTGTTTTTTTTTGTTTATTGTGTTTGTGCAGTGCTATCACTCCATTGTCCCACCGTGTACTGTGTATTTTTGGGTTGTGGGGTCACATCTGGATCAGGCGGCTGCGAAGTCATAAACTAAAAACTTGTAAATCAGGAAAAAAAAAAAACGCACCTGAGAGAATTCGGTACAGAACCTTGCCGTTTTCTCCCTGGTCTGCATCTGTGGCCTGGACCTGTCCACACACACACACACACACACACACACACACACACACACACACACACACA
>JAOTRR010000043.1:3670230-3686638 GCA_028570945.1 Gogo arcuatus | reverse complement strand
ACAAACAAGTACACACCAAAACACACAAGAAGGTACACAAAGCTCAAATTAATACAGAAAACAGAAACACTGTTTAACTCTAGTAATAAACTCTCCTTCACTTTTCACTCACACTCTCACTCACTCTCACACACACACACTCACTCCAGGGAATTGGTGTGTAATAAAGTTACAGTTGAACGACTTGGCCTTTGGCTCATGGGGTTGTAGAACTGCAGTGCCGTCTCTCACACGGTCAGCCACCATGATTCATCTCATCTCTGAAAATTTGGGATCTGCTTAAGCCTGTTTATCTTTTGATTTTCTTCCTTTCTTTTCTCTCATTCCTACTCTACTCTACGTCTCACATTTTTCTTTCTGCTTTTTTACATTCTTTTCTCTTCTTTTTCCTTTCTCCCACTCTCATTCCCTTTCTTGTTACTTCTTTTCTTCCTTCCTCTTTTTCCATTTCCCTTTTCTTCTTTCTTTCATTTCTTTATTCCCTCCATCACTTTCAGCCCCTTTGGAAATCTATTTTTTGTTACTAGGTTTCGAGGTTTTATGTAAGATCTCGGCTCAGTACTTCAGATTGTGATTCCAGCCACAGGGCAGAAGACTTCACTCTTTCCTGCTGTCCTCTTTTCTCTCTCTATTCCTCATTCTCCTTCTGTCTCTCATTCAATTTCTCCATTCTTCCTATTCTTCTGTCTTGGCCTACATGTTCTCTCTCCCTCAAGAAACTTTCTTTACCTAACTCCCCTTGCTACCTTTTTGCCCTGAAGCTACTCCTCTTTCCTTCCCTTTCTCTCTATCTCTTGCTGTCTCGGATAGACGGGTCCATAAGTGCAGCGATGATAGCGCCAAGGGGGTTAGAGTGAATAGTCATGACAGGCGCTATGCTGACAGTGGACCTAATGCAAAGAGAAAGGGGTGTGAAGGAAAGAGGAGAAAGAGAACATATACCTATAAAGAAAGATGGTATATATCTCTCTGTCCTTCTCTTCTTTCCTTCTCAATACACATTCATCTTCCAAAAATCACCTGACAGGCTGTCCTGCTTCCTTCCTGGAGGAAAGCTGTGAAACTTTAGACAAAGCTGAGTGGAGTGAGATAACATCTGTGGAGGGAGGGAGAGAGACGGCCTCATGTCTGATGGTCAGCCTGATGCTCTGAGCCCGATCGAGCGTGAGTGACAGATGTTAAATTATGTTTGCGCTTGAAAAAAAAAAGAAAAAAAAAGGGGGAGTGTCAAACAGGTGAGAGTGAAGCTTCTGACCCAAAGCCAAAAACTATCTGTCCATAGCAAATGATGCAATAGAAGTGTTTGGGCTAAAAAGTGTGAAACTAAACAATGAGTGACATTTTAACTGTCAGTCTGTAATCCCAACACTGAAAGGGATATCTCCGCCGAAATTCAGGCTCCACGGTCGGGGTAGGTACTGATATCCCAACAGCAACCACTCTGAGAACTATTAGGTAATGTAAGTGCAGTAGCGGTTTCATTTGGGCAAATCCAAGAATTGAAACCAGAGTCCATAGCAAGAATTAGAACACAAAGTTAAACAAAGATAACCCATAATCTATGTCAACGCAGGTTAGTCAAAGGCAGAATGTCCAATTAAACAGAATTTAGAAAATAACTAACTGCAAAATAAGACTTTGCAGTGATACTTTGAGAAAACAGGGTACATACACGAACAAAATAATCAAGGACTAACACAGAACAGGTGAACACAATAGGGTAGCAAACCAATAACACGAATGAAGGAATGGAGACAGGACTAGAACAGAAACCAAAACATGAACACATGATGTTTGTTGCCATTCAAGGAAACTGTGACTACCTGTTTGGGCCACATTTCTCAGCATGCGGCCCGAGCTATGTGGTGTACAGCATTCTACTATTTTATTTTCAAAATAAAAGCAGGTGTGGTAACTGAAGTAATCCCTGCTGTCCAGATGGTCCCTCACTAATTTGAGGACATAATCCAAGCTACAGTGTTGGGTTAGCATTATGTAGGTAATATTTAGCAACTGCAGTGCAACAGCTTATTTTATTCGATACTAAGTTATACACAGTGATGGTAGAGGATAAGAAATAGCCATTTAGCTATTTATGTTCACAAACCCTTGCTAGAATGCTAGCCAGCTAGCTATAATTCACAGCTTCTTTCATGGCACTATTAGCAAACTAGCTGTTTTTGTTTGGCTAAAGCAAGCTGCTGCTAATTTTCCATTTTTTTATGATTAATAATATGGAACATAATGTAAGCAAGATGGCCGTAAGATACCACATGACCTTTGTGTAAGTACAGCCACTACACTGTGGTGAAGAACATATACACAACTAAAGACCCTGGGGTTTGTTTTCGTCTTAGCCATGTCCTGCCTTATGCTAATGCTCACTGTCAACTACAGTATTAGCAATAGGCTGCTTGTTTTTAACTTTAAATTCTCTGTTTATTAGAATCAGAATAGTCTTATACACTGCGTGTGGTTACTTTTTGTATCCAAGATGTAGTTAGCAATGATGTTGAATGAATTATTTATGATTACCAGATTGACACCTACAGATTTGAAAGAAATTGTACAGGAACTATTTTTAACTGAGTGAAACATACTGTAGAATCATGCCCGAGTAGTAATCCAGAGTTTGGCCTTTGGGACCTACACAGTTTATGTTTGCACGCTTTGAGCCACACCTAGATGTTACAATTATGAAAAGCAATGAGGATAAAGCTTTAGTCTATCTCCTCGATCTTCTGAAAAAGTGTGTGTGTGTGTGTGTGTGTGTGTGTGTGTGTGTGTGTTGAAGAGAGTGCAGATGTGAACTGACATGCTGCACAAATTGCTTTCTGCTGCTTCTCCAACCAGAGGGAAGGGTGTGAGGAAACCAATTACTTTCTGTCAGAGCAACCATCAAATACACACAACCATAAACACATTAAACACACACAAAGAGAGAAAGAGAGAGAGAGAGAGAGAGAGAGAGAGAGAGAGAGAGAGAGAACTAAAATGCATGGAGCAGTCTTAAGCTGAATATATCAAATATTAATCAAATAAATGCACATACACAGTCAAGTTGATTATTTTCCAAGAACAACACGGCCCAAAGACTTTTATTCTGCTTATACGACAGCAATTTACACATGATTACTTTTTTATTCATTAAAGAACGACATCACATAGCACTGATACTGGAGACTCCTTCCATAAATGTGATGTACATGTTATTTTAGTCTGTATTGGAATGAGTGCATTAATATAAACCTGTAGTACAGACTGCTGTCAGAACTTCTGAAGAATCAGATTTGAGAATTCAACAACACTGTAGTATAAATATAGAATAATATCTTGAAATAGAGAATTTGTCATCAAAGATATGAAATGCACCAAAGCAAAACTGCCCAAACAAAAACATTCAGAGCACACATATAATCTTATAGAAAGGGGGATTGTGCTGAGAAAGAAAGTTCTTTCTATGCTATTTGCATCGCAATCCTTCTGTGGCTCTGTTGGGAGATGAGCTATTGTGGGAAATTACTCAGTATGGATCCAAATGAGTGTCTGCAACAAGCACAGTGTGTCACTAATGTAATAAAGAAACAATTTGGTTTAAAATTGCTAAATTTATCTAAGTAGACGTAGACATAGCTTGTCCCCCGCACAAACAGCACAATGATACAGCACAAAGCACAAAGGTGAACAAACATAAAACCGCCCAAATTTATGAAAGAACACACACACACGTCTCTCTTGCTCTCATTTCTCGTTTTCTTCCTAATTCTATCTTGCTGAATTCTGTGGATGGCACGTCGAGGAATTTTTAGGAATTTTAAACCTTTATTCGTCACATGTACATTAGAGCACAGTGAAATGCTTTCTCTGCCTATCTGCCCATTTAACCCATCTGGGGATGTGAGCACACACACATACCCAGAGTAGTGGGCAGCTGCACTGCAGTGCCCGGGGAGCAGTTCGGGGGTTAGGTGCCTTGCTCAAAGGCACTTCAGCCATGGATGCAGAGGGAGGGGAAGGTACTGTTCATTCACTCCCCCCCATCCACACATTTTCCTGCTGGTCCAAACCGGCGACCTTCTGATCCTAAAGCTGCTTCTCTAACCTTTAGGCCATGGCTTCTACACCTGATTGCCAACAAACCTGAAGAGGGTGGGAAGCAGTTCACTAAAGGGCTCTGGAACCAAGTTCTAAAGCACACATTCAATGAGTTTATTCAGTTGTCCCTGCAAATCGATACCAAGTTATTCAAAGTGAACCCTAATGGGTGTGGTCTCTTCCTGGATGACTCCGCCCCATCCACACAGCACGAGTCCTCACTGAATGGTTTGATGAGGATGAAAATTATGTAAAACATATGCTGTGGCCTTCATAGTTACCTGATCTGATCCAAATTGAACACCTGCTTTGGTGCCACATGGTGGCTCAATACTTAGTTTGGGAAAAAGACGATCATAGTTTGGGCTAAAATTCGTAGACTGGGTATAATCTGAGTTTAATTGGGGTACAATCTATAATTGAGGCTGGGGTTTGTGTAAAATATGAGATTGCGGTTAAATCTGATGCTGGGCTATAATTGGGTTTGGGCTAAAATCTGAGGTTGGGGTAGAAGTTTAGCTTGGGGTAGAATCCTGACATGTAATCTGTGATAAGGATAGAATTTGAGATTTAAAAAAAAAAGGGATTAGAAACTGAAATTAAAGGTTTAAATTCTGAGGATGTGCCGAATCTAAAGTTGGGGTCAAATGTGAGGTTGGCACTTTAGGGTTAGATGTTACATTGGGACATAACTTGAGTTGACTGGAGTAGAATCTGAGGTTGGGATTGAATTTGAGATGTAATTCTGGTAGAGTCAGGTGAAGAATCTGGTGAAGAATCTGATGCTGAGGTTAAAACTGAGATTCAGTGTTGTGTTAATCTGAGACTAGAGCCAAATCTTAGGTTCAATTTTGAGAGGTTGAGTTCAGATCTGAGGTTTAGGTAGAACTGGGTTTGGGCTAAAAATTAATCTTGGGGTAGAATTTTAGTTTTGGGGTAGAATCTTGACATATAGTGTGTGTTTGGGATAGAATTTGAGGCTGAGGGTTGAACCTGAGGATATGGCTTCATATTCAATGTTATCTTATTCAAACCAGAGGTTTCGGTAGAAACTGGGGCATTTGTGTTTGAGGTTGAATATTGGACTGAGGAAGAATTCTATAGCTGAATATAGAGTAGATCATGATTAAATCTGAGAGTGAGGTAGGATAACAGGGGCAGAAACATGGAGCAGAATCAGGTATTTGGGGTTGGGTAAATCTGAGTTTGAGGCCCTTCAAGAATAAACTTGAATAAAGTTTATAAGAATAAACAAGAATAAAGGTAGGGTAGAATTTGAGATTGTTGTTGAATTTAAGATTTAGAAACATAACATTTTAAAGTCAGTTCATGATATCTTGGATTAAATCCAGGAGATTAAGTTTCAGCTGGAATGAAACCACATCAGTGGTCATTTTAAATTAACAGGCAGAGATTTGGCTTAAAAATCAAAAGGAATATTATGCTTTTTATTTTGCTTTTTTTTTTTAAAGTGTGATCAAAACATCATTGTAAAGGAAGGACACGTCTCACCCCAGGCTGTTTACTGACTAAACCTATTAATGCATTTAGGAAAAGCTCAAACACACAGCACATATAAACAGGCAGGAGCACATTCACAGTCTAACTGACCTACAACTGCAGTCCTAATCACAAACACACACATAAACACCCACATTCACACGCACAGACATTAGTGGGTGAGGGATCAGCGTCTTTACAAACTGTGAGCAAGTGATAAGAAAATGAGTCAAACAAAGTGATTGGGGAGGGAATAAAAGAGAGAGACCAAGAAACGTTTAGGATAAGAAGAGAAGGAGTAAACACATAAGCAGAGAGAGATTTAAAGAAATGAACGGAAGTTGCTACTGACAGCAAAACAGCATTGTGGAAAAAAACCTGGAGTTTATCATCAATAGAAGGCATGAAATCGTTATTTTCTCACTCAGAACGCGAAAATGTGTATTTCAGGCTTCACATTTTGAGCATCACTAACTGTGTATTTCAAATTATTACCATAGTAAAATATCTCAAACATATTGGATATTTTTTGATGCATGTTGCACAAATTAATAGAATCACTTTTCCTTTTTCTAAGAACTGAAACTAAATTCAGTCACCATGCATGCTCCCGATATGAAGAGGGGGCGTGTCCATGACAAGTATCAGCAGACACACTGCCTCGTCTACGTAAACAAAATACAGTAGTAACATTTAGTCTGGGTTTAATTTTGGATTCATAGCACCAAAACGGGTATCTGCAGCTTCATGCTGTCCACCATAGGCCTATAGCACATAGTCATGAATGTACAAACAGCATTTCTGAAGAAAAAAAAAAAAATGCAAATCGCAGAATGAACAGAATCCCCAACCTCCAAGCCCAGGTATGGCTGACGCACACAAACTAAAGCAAACATAACCAACACCGGACAAACAAAGATTCAAACAGATACACCCACACAGGGAGAGAAACCCATTAGCAATATAATGTATAGAAGGAAAAGAGAAAGTGAAAAAGTGAAGGAAGGTGATAAGAGATGGATGAATGCAAACAAACTCGAGTGCAGAGAGAGAGGAAAAAAAGAACAGAGCAATTTAGGAGATATGAGGAGATCTGAGGTTCTGCAGCCTCGAGAGAATTGGACACACACACACACACACACACACACACACACACACACAGTGTAAATCACTATAAATATTTATAATGATCTGCAATGCTATCAGTGATGAACACGAACTCAGTGTGAAAAGCTTTGAATTTCCAAAAAAAGCAAAACGCACAAATACTGTACGAGTCAGCAGACTGCAAGACAAATCAAGCAAATGATGGTCAACTAAATGCTAAACATAATGTGTAACAGTGTCACAGCTGAACATTTCCTCACTCAACCTTCTCTCTGTTAACATTAGAGGAAGATCTAAACAATGCTGTATTCCAGATATACAGTATATCCTATGTATAAATAAGTAAAGCTAATCTACTTCCTGTGTATGCGCAGCTCCATTTACATATTATCACCTATTAGCATATCAGTGAGGATGTGACATGAAAGCTTATGAGTGTGGGTTGAGTGCAACCATATGGCTCCGTCATCTCCGCTACATGGTAATGTTAGCCATCGAAAACCTCCAGCAATCTGTAAATATTTAAACCGTGTGGCATTGTGCAAATGAATAAATCAAGAAGAATCACAAACAAAATGTGGTTTAAGCAGGCAGAACGAGTTGCAGCCCCTTATTATCATTGTAAAACCAAACCTCATGTGGAACAACGTGTGTGGCATTTAAAAAGCGTGCTATAGTTTCAGTTCAACACCGCACCAAAAATTAGAGGTAAACAAATAGTGCGAGGGTCTTATTAGCCAAAGATGGTGTGCAGCACGGATCTTGTCATTGCCCTTTATTTGAACCATGTCCTAGTAAGTCCAAAAATAACAAGCTTGTGAGACAGGAAGTGAATGCAATGCTTTGCTTTTTAGGTCAAGCTGAACCAAGGGGAAGTTTGTATCAGATTACTGATTTGAGGAGTTGTCCAGTGAAGAAATCTTAAATAAACTTCAACTTTATGTATGGATACATATCCTGCAATGGACTGACATAAAATCCCAGATGAATTCCTGCTCAATTTTCCCAGGATAGACTCCAGATCCACCTCAAGCCCTTCCTGAAGATGAAGATGTATGGCTCTGTATTGAGCTTAAAGTACATCACCATATTAAACTACATAGAATGGTGTATTACTTTGACATACTATTTATTAGAGGCAAGTGATTTTGGACCTCATCGAAGATTAAACCTACAACCCGTCTATTAGCTTTGTCCCTCTCGGGGAATCCTTAATGGTTCTCCATCAGATAAGGTTTTACGTAGGCACCCTTCAGGAAATAAAGACCTCTTAAGTCATAATTGTATAGACATTATGATGTCTGGAGTTATGCGATTCATTCTATCAGGCAAGCCGTCTCACTGATGAGACAAAATTTCACATTGTCTTTAGACCATCGCTGCTTCTCGGTGCTTGAATTAAAGCCACTGTGCTGATTACCAAGCTCTGTTTTATCAATTTGCTTTCACTGTCACTAAAGTGTAGAAAAGTGCTGGATTGGACATTGCATCATTTAGTATACAGATCAGTTTTCATCCACCATCACTGATTTGGACACATTTGAATCTTTTGTGTCTTTTGGGAGAAAGTGTAGATGTTACTGAATATCTCATTAACTCTGCTCAATCAAGAGGTACACAGTACAGTATAATACTCAGTATTACGCTTCAAGACAAATAACTGAGCAATTAACTGAGACTTTAAGGGGATAATTATCTAAAAATATCTATTAAGTGTAATGTAAGTCAATTTGACCTATTTTCTGTTCGATTATTTTAATACAATGTCTGCAGGCAAACTAAACTCAAAGTTTAGGAGACGATGTACTAATCATACAGACCTGAGAGGATGAACAAGGAAACGTGAATATAACAATACATTCTATATTTAGAGAAAAAACCGACGTGCTACCATAGTAAATGCCAAATGTAGCATAATATTGTGGCATACTACTCAGTACAGTTAACCTCCATGTGTGGGATAAATGGATATCAATTTCTCTCCATCTTCCAGGCTGTATTCAGGGACTGTAGTAACCCAGAGATAAGTCGTCCTCCATATAAAGCCATTAACAAGCCTTCAAATTAAAGGTCATCTTATATGGTTTAACACCATACTCAATGTCCACAACCCTGTAAAACAGCAGCAGTTTTATGTCACTCATAAAAGCACCACTGGTTTATGATCTTCTCCCCGAGCAGAATCAGGTCTCAGCTACCGGATCAGACATCAACTTCACTTGATTAATAACATAAAGAAAAATATTATTAACAACCGGATAAGATGTTAAACAGGCTGCGGGCTAAATGGGAAACCAATTAGAACAGCAGATTATTAGGAAACAACAGTAATTAAACATTGTTAAGCACTAATGAGACTCGGTTGGATGAGCGAATGCTGCTGGATCTGAGGAGTCGAGATCCTAACAATGATAAATAAAAAATGCAATGTGTACTACCTTGCTTAGTGGAAGAACAGAGTGAGGAAATTGCCCGTGTAAACACAAATATCTACTAATGCTGTGGACTTTTGCAGTTTAATAGGCTATTATGATTTCAATAGTATGCAGTATTTAGTTTAGTTATTTTGCTTGAACTTGCCAGCCTTTGGATGGCAAGACAAGTTTTATGCACATGCACCATTTATGACAAGAATGGTGCATAAATCTCTTCACAGATAACTACGTGTCAAAACTACAGAACTCTGAATAGAGGAATTGGATAAAATTGTGATATCAGCCTTACATTTATGTATAATTACTTTTGGCAGGAAATCTCCATATGCCAACACACAATGTGGGTGCGGGGCGCTCTGACTACCAGAATACAAGCATGTTTTTTTTTTCAATGAAACGTGGTTGTTTGAGAACATTATAGTGAGTTTAGATGGATTTACATGCATACATTTTGACCAGGACACCAGAAGACCAGGAAATTAAATTTTGGCGGGTTTTGCATAGCTGCAATTGACGAATGGGCAACCAACTTTACAGTTCGTGAGACTGACTGCTCACGACTTTACAAAATTATTATAACTGTGTTGTTCTGTCCTTACTATCTACCTCGCAAGTTCACACAATTGACTGTGATTCTTGCCTATGTTCCTGGCCCTGACAATTCCCTTGCAGCTGAATGCATTGCAGACAGCTACAACAATGCTGTCTCCAGAACAGCTGACCAGCCTCTCTTTCTGCTTGGCATTTTCAATAGTTGTAATGTCACTATGCTACTCCCACAGTTGGAGCAGTATGTCACATCTCCAAAGCGACTGGACAGACTTATGTTTTGGAAATACACCCGAAGGATGTCTCCAAGCCCCACCCTCCCCTTGATTTTTCAGACCATAATGTAATATTACTGCTGACAAAATACAGACAAAAATCAAAACCACATAAGATCCATTCAAAAACCACCCAGGTATGGAATAATGACTGTGGAAATGCTGAGGGGGTGTTTTAAGCTCACTGACAAGGAGATGTTCTTCCAGAAAAGTGAAGCTGACCAGAACATATTCAATGACTCCATTTGCCTGTACATATCATTCTGCACTGGCAGTGTCATTCCAACAACAAGCCCTGGGTTACCAGAGAGCTTAAACACTGTCTCAACCTCAAAAAAATTAAATATATACAAAGAGAAAAATGTGTCAGTGAACTGAAAAGGGAGTGGAAGCACAAAGCCAAGCTGGCCAAGCTTCAATACAAAAATAAAATGGAGGAGAGGTTCACCAGGGGAAATATGAGGGAGGCTTGGCAGGGTCTCAACTCCACAATAGGTAGAACTCAGAAACCAGCACAGACACTGACTCCTTTGCAAAGCATCTGAACACCTTTTACTCAAGGTTCAACAGGACTGACCACATGGAGGACTGGACCCTGACCAACACTGACTACACCCCTGCACTGATCAGTGTGGAGGAGTGGAAGGTCATTTCCAGCCTCTCCAAGCTACATCTGAGGAAAGCTCCTGGACCAGATGGGACCAAGGGCCACCTACTGAAGGAATGCACGGCTCAGCTGGGTGACATGGTGGCACAGTTTTTAGAGCTGTTCCCGAATGCCAGCTTTGTCCCAAGAGTATGGAAGGAGACAACCATCATCCCTGTTCCCAAAAAGGCCCATGCCAAAGCCATGTACGATTTCAGGCCTGTGGCACTTACCTCCATCCTCTGCAAATGCATAGAGAGGATGGTCGCTGGGCACCATGGGGGGCAATAATCTGGACCCGCTGCCAGCCTAACTCTTCTGGATACAGTGGCTAGGCACCTTGACTCTCCAAACTCATATGTCAGGATTTTATACAAGGACTTTTCTCCTGCTTTTAATACAGTAAACATAAGCACACTTCTGCACCGCCTCCAAGGACTGTGCACATACAGGCAGTATGTGGACAACATGGTCCTCTGGTTCAAGGACAGCTCCCTGGAAATGAACATCAGTAAGAACACAAAGCTGTGTTGCAGAGGGTGCTGGGCACCTGACACCCCACACTCTCTCTCTGTACCACCCAGTCTGGAGGGGCAGGTGGTGGAACAGGTTGAGATCTTTAAATACCTGGGCACGGAGATCAACCACAACCTGTCCTTCACACAACATGCAGATGGGGTCTATAAAAAGGCCCAACAGCGCATGTTTCTCCTGAGGAGTCTGAAAGGTTTTAATGTCAGACAGGACATTTTACCAGCAGTATACCGGTCAATCATTGATTCAGTCCTCACATTCAACATTGCTTCCTGCTACAACTTCCTCACAGTGAAAAGCAAGAAAAAACTCACAAGAATCATCAAGCATGCAACCAAAATCACTGGACCCACTCAAACCCACCTCTCAGACCTTTAGAGTCATGCTGTAAAAAGAAAGGCAGATTCCATCAGTAAGGACCCTTCACATCCCCTTCACCAATCCTTTCACTCCTTTACTCCCATCAAGCAGCCGCTTCAGAGCACCTCTAGCTGACACTTTAGCAGGTTGTTTGGAAAGCTTACACAGATCACACTCACAGAGAGCTAAATGAAGAGACCTACAAGTACATTTCTAACAGATAGAAGAGTCATCTTGGTCAATTTCACCTAGTCCCACTGTGGAGCCAAACAGCAGGACTTAAACTCACCACATTCTGGTCACTCACACAGATCCTTAACCATAACCGCTGTTTGAAATACTGGCTCTCTACAGACAGAAAGATCGCATTACTCATAATTTGAGCCAACAGGCTGAATATAGTGCGGAAACATGTTGGAATGAATACGAGTTGGCCATTAGTGGAGGGAACATGACATTACCACAGATCTCATTTATTATTCACAAGCCTGGATCTACATCTGCCTGCTTTTTCATTGTGAATGATTTGATGTGACTCAAGTGGTTTGCCATTCTGCTGAAAATCAAACCCAATTCTCCATGCTGCATATACTCGCACATTATACAGAAGAATTATTATAGTGGCCGTTTATGTCTTTAAGTGATCACGATAGATTGATGGAGGCTACTATGGAACATGAAGGAAACAATAAGAATCAATCAGCTGTTTAAAAACCAGGCATTAAACCTTTTACAGGTGGTGCTTGGAATTAAGTGGGGAGTGATAAAGGCATGTGGGTGAGAGAGAGAGAAAGGGAGAGGGAGAGAGAGAGAAGAATGAAAGACAGACTGAGAAGCAGTTAAAACAGTGCTAATAGGGCAATGTGAGCATTGTCACAAATATACAAGCTGTTGTTTCATGCAGCAAGTTCATACAAACACGTCAACAAACACTACAAGTCATTACTGAGCCAATACATTCAAAATAAGAAACTCTTTCACACATACTTCACTGAAAAAAAAAAGTTCTTTTAAAGATCTCACACTAGGACAGATCAACATTTTTTTCTTTTTACGACACATGCAACCTTTGAGTACATAAGGGCCTGAGAGTATCTCTGAAATGGTCAAAGCAGTAATCAGTGTAATTTGAAAGGAAATTTTTATGAAAACCACATTCATGTTCGGTATAAGTGGGTAAATTGACATATCAATAAAGAGAAAATGTGACAAAAGTGGATGGAAGTTTTTATTTTTGCCATATCAGCAATTAGCCTATTAGCATGAAACAACTGGAGGAAGAGTATTAGGTTCCTGCTGAGTTACATGTGTTATTATAAAGTAATTTTTTTATTCAAATTTTGGTTACCTGGTCTAAAAATACCTGGTCAATTTTGGTACCCAATTAGTATTCATGTAGGTTTTTTTTCATTTACTGAAAAGATGTTTCTCTTGAAGATGGTTAGTGGAAGGGCACTAATAAAGAGAAGAGACTTAATGCTTGTCTTTGTGTCTTACAAGTTTTTGTAGCTGAGGTACAGTGCAGGCCTACCATTACTGGATTGGTTCTGGTCTGTTTTTGCCATTTTTAGGCAAGCATCAGGGTTTCAAATCTAATGTGAGTCAGTGGAGGGAACAAAGAAGTGGCGGATCAGGGAAGAACAAGCACCTGAGTGGAATCCCTGGAAAATATCCTGGTGTTTCACATAAGAAAACCTGCATGACTGAGTCAGGTTTACAACACGAGAAAGATTTTTTTAAAAAAAAGAAAAAATGATCACTCAACTACCCAGGTTGAGGTTTCATGCACTTTGGAGTCAGCTGATAAAGGAGGTCTTAAAGGAAGAAAGGAAGGAAGGAAAGACATGGTTGGGGAATTGCCATGCACTTCCAGGAAAATATAGCAGCTTAGTATTTCTGGGATCCAAGTTCTGTTCCGACTTCATTCATCTCAAATTGAACAATTTTGCTCTTAACTATTAAGATTTCTTCATAAGACTGATATTCTGATAGAAACAAAGCAAATATACAGTACATATAAGAAGTATAATAGGGATTTAAAAAGGCTAGTAGCAGATGATTTAAGATCCTAGTCACTGTTAATTTGTCACCATCGCAAGGTCAGTTATACTCTTGAAGAAGACCCATTGCTTTTTACTGATCTATACTGATTTCTGTGACACTTATTGTACTGACTGAGGACAAGTGGGTGAATTAAGGGCAGAATAAAAAGTTAAGAGTTATGAGCACCTGCACCATACGTGTTCCCATTTTACATTATTTATGGTAACGATTATTGAAAAGTGACCTTACTAAGCACGGGATAATGATGCATATTCTAGCACTTCGGTACAATTTAGACAAAAGTATAACTCTTATGTTCTGCTTACAACTATGCAGTGGATCCCAGACAATATTTCTGAAATTCTCTCAAAGTATTAGCAAAATGAATATATTTACAGAAATGGACACACAAAACATGTTTCCTATGTTTGGGGATTCTGTCAAAAGCAAGTGTGTGTGTGTGTGTGTGTGTGTATGCAAGTTGGACTGCAAATAAGAGATGGATGGAGAGATGTCATTTTTAACACTTCTGCCTTGTTACTCTGGTTATGGTTGCACGCAAAAATTTGCATTTCCCAAGGTAACTGAATGGAAACATATGACTGAGAAAATACAGATGCTGGACGATACAAGAGAGTTTGAAGGCAGTATGAAAGACAAAGAGTAGACCGACAAATCATGCAGTACGACAAAAAAAGAGCAT
Source organism: Gogo arcuatus (assembly GCA_028570945.1). Lineage (NCBI taxonomy): Eukaryota > Metazoa > Chordata > Actinopteri > Siluriformes > Anchariidae > Gogo > Gogo arcuatus. The sequence goes on along the minus strand of JAOTRR010000043.1, from coordinate 3,672,391 downwards.
GAATTTTAAATATCATTGTCACAGAAATCCATATTTGCAACAGGAACAGGAACATGAACAAACGGCATGTGTGAGTGTGTGCACTTGTACTTGTGTATATTGTTTATTGGGGATAATTATCTTCAATATGGGCATACTGCCATTACTTATTTATTTAAGCATTGTCCAGTGTTTTAAACCCAAAAGAAAACCACTACTCTCTTCAAATATCTGACTCCTTTTCACCTCTTTTATTGGTCTTTGAGTGACAGAAATTGGTCAATCCTGTCCTGCTGGGCTTGGTTTTCTTGCTTTATTGGTCATAGTGCTTTATACGATTAGGAAGACAGTGAATGGTGGGTTTACAATCATAAAAGATCACATCCAATAAAACAATTGTGTGTGTGTGTGTGTACTCACTTGGATCCTCAGCAGTGATGTTCCAGTCGCTGTGCTCTCCAGTAAACTGATGTTGTACAGCGTTTGGCTGAATATGGGCCTGTTGTCATTCTCATTGAGCAGATCGATGAAGACCCGAGCGAAGCCCACATGCTCGGCCACAGACTCGTTGGCATACAGCTGGATGGAAATCCCAATTATGGAAAGCATTAAAATCAAGAACAGCTCTTTTGTATCAATAATTAATAAGTCTATATTGCCGATTTGATAAGGATGCCACTTGCTCTTGTACGCTGTCATTATAACAAATGGTTCCATTTTAACATGAGCACTGTGATTTTACCAGGAAACGGAGAGATACAAGATTGAACGCTTAAGAAAATATTACTTTGTAGTTAGCATAGACGGAAATAAACGTTTCATGAACTCGAGTCCTGGTAGTTTGTTCATTAGGTTCGGTGTCCTGTCATATATACAGTTTGCAAAAGTAGACATAAGAGGTATATTAGAGCAGACTTTATAGATCCATACAGCTTCAAAACATATTAAATATTTAAATGTAGTCAGTGAAAATGCAGTGGTGCTGTTTAATTCCAATCAGAAAAGGCTTTAAGACGTAGATTCAAATAGTGATAACTGAGCCAAGATTTTCTAGAAATCTCCAATAGCAAAAGGCTATAAAATGTCTGATTATATACTGAGCTCAGCTTCGAGGAGAGGCATAACAACTCTATTTCTCTACAGAGAGCAGCAGTATGTCACTTCAAACACGAGGAACTGATGCTTGAGGCTGTGCTCCAGTCACCCCGACTAAATAAGCAGCAGAAAATGTAGCACCTGCTGAAACACTATCACTCTTTATTTATTTTATTACTTCTGCTTCTTTATTTGCCCTCCTATTTTAGTCATTTGTCCTACACACACCTCACAGACACAGATCACTGGAGAACTTCTTACATCAATACATGAAAATTACTCCCGAGTTTGGTTCAGAACCTGATTATAATCCGTTCTGACAACTTTTAATAACATACGACATCACTCATGACGTGTGTATGACATCTGCATTATGACGCAGGGTTCAAGTGAAGTATTACCAAAGAGACTAAAGAGCATAGAAACGAAATTAGATGCATGACTTTAAGGGTTGCCAATTACTAACATATGTTGTTTGATCAAGTTATTTATTAACCATTATTGATATATTACCCAACTATTAATTAAACCTTGATTATTTAAGAAGGAAAATTGTATTTAGAAATTAAGGATTGTGTAGTGTACACTGATCATTGATAATTCATCAATAAACAACGTATTACTTGCTTATAAATGGTTTATTACCAAACCTTAATTTAATGTGTTACCAATTTCATGCTACTAGTAGAAGGAAAAATACTTTGTGAACTGTATTAATATATTAAGCACTGACAGACTTAGTGTACTTAATATTTCAATGTAAAATACTTATCTATGAATCTGCTAAAAGGTACGAACTATTACTTAACAAATAATATCGACTAACATCAATCATGGATAATCAATAAATAATACATTAGTAATATGTAACCCTTAATTCTGTGTTTATTACACTATTTATTTATTATGCACTGAATTGCTAGTTAATTAGTTACTAGATTGGTATGGACAGGATTGGCACCTCTTCTGTTATTTAACAATTATTCGCCGAAGGCGAAGTGAATATCGCTGAATAATAATCTAGGTGAAGTCGAGGTTATTATTCAGCCATATTCACTGAGCCTGAGGCAAATAATTGTTTTAGTAT
>JAOTRR010000043.1:3489787-3508003 GCA_028570945.1 Gogo arcuatus | reverse complement strand
AATGGATTTTTTCTTCCCTGATGGCACGGGCATAAAATTAGGGCTCAGATTGTGAGAGAGTGGTTCAGGAAGCATGAGGAATCATTTTCACACATGAATTACCCACCACAGTCCCGGCCTTAACCCCACTGGGATGTGCTGGAAAAAAAAAAAAAAAAGACTTTATGGAGTGATTTGACTCTCCCATCAATACAAGATCTCTGAAAATATTAACGCAAATCTGAATGGAAAAATGTTGTGACGTTGTACGAAGTGTTTGAAACAATGGCATAGCGAATGTGCACCATAATCAAAGATAAAGGCAGTTCAACAAGATATTAATGTGCGTGACTTTTTTGGCCAGGCAGCATACGAACATCTCACAGTTAAACACTGCCACCTAGTGGTTGAACTGAAACAAGGCTAGAAACCGAAGGCCAAGTCTGCCATCTATGGTCTCTGATGTTCACAGCTGATACCTGAGAAAGGAAACAGGATCATACACTCATCTGTAGGCTCACACCAAGCTTGTGTGTGTAACTTCCTCACTAACCAATCAGAAAACACGGCTGGATTAATCAAGTTTCAAGGGCAGCTTAGTGTCCTCAAAATGAACGAGTCTTCCATTTTACCCACGTTTGGCAGGTGTCAGTGTTAGGCCAAGAACACACTGGTAGTGGCTTCATTTTGAAGTCTCCTACCATGAACCACACCGTCCAAACCCATGGTTCTCAAAGTTGAGGCTGTGAAGCATAGCTAGGGGGTCAGGGGTGATTTTTATTAAAGTGGTGGAAAACAAACCACCACTGTGCCAAGTTATTACTATAAATTAACACAACTGGAATACATAAAATAAAATTTAAAATCCATTCGTTAAGACTAAAGACTCAGTACGTAGTTTTTACCTTGTTCTTGTCTCTCATGGAGCCCTTGCCCAGAACTGAAATCTTCGCTCCGGTTTCCTCCTGCAATCTTTTGATGGTGCTGCCCTGGGGCCCGAGAATCTTCCCTACAAAGTTGAACTGATTTAAAAATAAAAAAATTAAAAAAAAAAACCCAACACACACACACACACAACAAGTGACTTATAAATCAGGAGGAAATCCAGCCGAAGCATTAAGACAGTCGTGAACGGTTAAGGCTCTGCTCCAGAGAACGGTTTATTTTATAAACCCAAGCTCTTCTATATGTTCTCCATAGAGCTAATACATTTCCATCCACTCACCCGAGGGTACTGTTTGACAGGAATGAGCACTCGTTCTTTCACCCGCACATTTTTGGCAGTGAACAGGTCCAGGTACGTCTCGCCATCCTTTTTCGGCTCACCTTTCTGAATCCGTTCGATCTCTGTAAAACACCATAGTGCAAAAACAGGTTCACAAACGTGCTGAAAAACAGGGACTCAACAAAAAATAAGCCCTTGAATTTGAATGCTTAATTAGTGCACGTCAGAAAATGTAATCCAACAACATAGTACCCAGTTTAAAAGGTTAAGAAGTTAAAAGAAAAAAAAGTTCTAGGGATTGATATCCTAAGATACCACCATGTACATATGATCTATAATACACAAATATGCAATAAAGGTTAGGTAAGTTTGCCAAAAATGGAGTAGTGACTGTTTTAGGAACATTACACATCATCCACACTGCTGTAGAATTCAAGCCTGGGCATTAGGTCCTGGCTAGTATTAATATGCTGTTATTCATTATTATTTACAGCTTTTTACACTGTATTTGTGATGCTGTTCATAATCACCCAGGCCCTATTGATGGTACACCACACATTCATAATGAAACTAGAGCATCATGTTTCATTACATATCTAAACCACAGTTACACACCAGAAACCTGTAACTCAAAACACACACAGCAGCCACCAAAGAAGCCTGGATGATTGCCCATGATCAATTCTAGAGCTAAACTTGGCCAGTGCACAAACTGAAACTAATTGAAGTTTCACATCAAATGAAACTGTCTTGGAAGAAAAGTTACATGGAAGCTGTTGCAATGTCAGTGATGGATATGTCAGGGGCTTGTGGCATGTATTGTGGTTTATCTGTGTGCATGAAATGTCTTATTTTAATATAAACTAGTACACAAGAAAAAAAAAAAAATCAAGTGTCTAGGTGTGAGTCTTTGCACTTCCTTAAATAAAACGTCTATGAACCAAAGTCCATTTATCATCATCTCTCATTGAATGTTTAATTGTGTTTTACACACACACACACACACACACACAGGTTCTAATGATGCAAGAGAAAATGATGCATGTGGTGCTTCATCTGGTGTGCAAGTGCAACTTGTCCCCAGCTTCAGCCGTGTTCACAAAGCATAAAAATGGCTAACAGGAGGCCCAGCCAAACACAAACACCATTCCGGGCCGGAAAAATCAAATCAACTTTCCAAAGAGGGTTTCTCAGCCGCAGAAGAATTTTGTCCTGAAATTATGGCTTAACCATTAATTCTTAAACGCATTCTACATATTTTGCAGATTATTTGTACAATTAAGACACTTCAAAAAATCCACTATTGCACCTTTAAGGACTGCGCACGTGCAGGAAAACGAGAAGAAAGCGCTCGCGGGCTAAATATCAACCAACTTTTATCCATCTATACAAGGTTTGCGTTCTAGGAAAATGCAGGCAAACGTCCAAAGACGATATTTCACTTGCTTTATCTCCCACAGCTCTTTGTTCAGGCACAGCTCAAGCCACGCTAAGCTTTGCTTTGTTAACTAGCCGGACTAGCTAGCGTTAGCACGCCGCTCCCACGTTGTTAGCATTACCTAGCAACAGTGCAGCAAATATAACAGGTTCACAACGCTGATAAACTCACTTAACGCACACATACATAAACATTAAGCGCATACAAGAAAAAAATAGACATTTTCCCAACCTGCGGTGAGCAGTTTCATGGCATGAGTGAACGACGCGTCCAGGCTGTCCTTCTCCGCCAGCAGCTCCGGCAGATATTTACTCTCACTCTCCATGTTGGGATTGTTGTTGTTGGTTTTCTTTCCTTTGTTATTGTTGTTACGGTTAGCATCCATAGATCCTAATTATCAACAAATGACTGCGTGTAATTTCACAATAGTTCCGAAGCTTTGGGGTAGAGAAGCAGCAGCTCTCTCACAGCGAGCTTTATGCAGCCTCTTCAACAAAGATGGCGGCTCCGTCGAAGCATTTTTGCCAACTCGTATTCAAGGAAGCCCCGCCTACAGCCCGATGATTGGTTTAAGAACGTCTTCAAAAAAAAGTAATCTCATGATTGGACAAAATATGTCACAATAGCCTATCATAGCTTAGGAGGCGGGATTTTATCGCTATTTGTGCGTCAACCTAACGCAAGAACAGGAAAGCATGTCGTAAAGGGAAAAAGGGACAGGATTATCCGTTGTTGAGTGATATGAGGCATCAAATATGGCGGTTGTTATGTGTTAATTTATTTTGCTGAGTGCAAAGCGTCTAATTTGATGCCGTTGGGATTGAACGTTGATATGATAACATAGTGTATTGTAGATCTTTTGCCAAAGTAGACAGAATATTCATGCCCTCGGTCTTATAGTATGACATGGTATGGTATTGTATTGTATTGTATGCTTGCATGGAGGGAAAAAAAAAAAAAAAAAAGACACCTCTTATGTCACACCCGTTTACCCAGTTAATGAATTAATAATGATGAAACAATGGTCCAGCTACCAAAACACTGGCAGACCAAATCAAACTGCTAGACCATCTTCACTGGTTGGTAGAAAGGAACATTTTTTAAAGATAATAACACCAGTCAGGCCATTCCACCATCTCAGACATTTGGAGATGGAAAATGACTACCAGCTTGCAAAGATGGTCTACAAGTTTGACTCGCTCTGTCTGTGCTGTCAGCTGAACAGACAAACAGTTTTCATCAGGGATGGCAAGTGCATTCATGATCTAACCTCCCAGAAGTGCACAGCAGACTGAAAGGATTATTAAGCAGAGTGCCTTTTTTTTTCAACAAGACTGTGCTGTATGAGTAGCTCATATTTACATGTACAGCTAAAGTCAGACTTGCATACTCTGTCAAAATGACTTTTCACTCCTCACAATTGCCTGGGCAAAAGTCTACTTGTTCATCATACAGTCAAATTGATCCATTTATTGCTACGATTAGGCCTACATTCAATTTCTACTCTGGCAATGTAAGCTTCATAGTACACTTTCTGCAGTTCTCTCTCTCTCTCTCTGATATACTACATGGCCAAAAGTTTGTGGATACCTGACCATCACGCCCATACGTGGTCCTTGCCCAAACTGTCGCCACAAATTTGCAAACATACAATTGAACGTCTTTTCATGCTGTCAAATTACAATTTCTCCTTCACTGGAACTGAGAGGCCCAAACCTGCTCTAGCATCACGATATCCCTGTGCACAAAGCAAAGGTGTGCCAAGTTTGGTGTGAGGAACTCAAGTGTCCTGCCCAGACCCCTGATCTCAACCCCAACAAACACCTTTGGAATGAACTGGAACACCCACTGCACCCCAGACCTCACTAATACTCTTGTGGCTGAATGAGCACAAATCCCCACTGCCACGCTCTAAAATCTAGTGGGAAGCCTTCCCAGAAGAGTGGAGCTTTTTATAACAGCAAAGGGTGACTAAAGCTGGAATGAGATTTTCAACAAGCACATTTGAGTATGATGATCAGGTGTCCACAAACTTTTGGCCACAATGTGTTATACAGAATTGTGGTAGATTTGTATGCTCTGGATGTTTTTCAGTGCATCTAATTTTTGTTTTCCACACTGGTACTGAAAAGTAGATGTTAGTGCTCCAGATACATTTTAAATCCATTACACTTCATCCATTAATGTCATAAACACATGAATAAGATATACTTAATGTGTTTGAATTGGGAACTATTCTTTATAGAACAAAATAAAATGTCAGTTTTACAGTTCTGATTCAAACGATGAACCCAGAAACCCAGCTGGGTCAATCCTGAGCCCTGAGACTGGTCCGCTTACTCGACAATCACCTGCAAATTTTCTCATCAGTTTTGTGAGGGTTGTCTGAGTCATCTGCTGCGATTGTGCTTCTCAAATACAGCAACACAAAAGATGTTCCAGGTCACCTGTGCTCTGTATTGTAATTCACAGCAACACAAATAATGGTCATCAGAAAATGTTTGCACATAGCACTGATTGAGCCTTGAGTCTATGTGCAATTTACTGAAAATACATAGAGCAATTTTTTAATTTGACAAGGAGAGAGAGCGAGAGAGAGAGAACACAATGCAGTGCCAATTCTGGATTAGTTTCTGATCAACAATGATATATTCTCAACCAGCCCTATTCTCATCTGAAGCTAATGTCAAAAATTGAATTGAATGAAACATACAACAAACCAATATGGCACTTGAATTTTTATTTGACCAAAAATCACTTCTTTCTTTCCGCATTATATCTGTATGACAGCATATATAACTAACAGATCCCACTGAGTAGTAAAATAATGAAACTGATTGAGTCCCTCTCTTAAAATTACAAACCCACAATCATTATTAGTGACTATCCATAACATTATACGGACATATACACGAAGCGAGAACCAGCAAGCCCTGCTGAAGTAACATACAACAAAGTGTGTTTTCGTAAAATCAGCAGTGACGCGAGTTCATCGTTGCTAAAGCAGGTACTGTATGCAACATAAAATGAACATTTGATCACTTGAGGCAGTTAATGAAATAACACATTAATAAATGTTGTTTTGTGTGAAGGCTTGGACCTCGATTTCTCGCTAAAGTGAGAAAGCAGTTTATACGACTGCGTGAATCAGAAGGCCAGCAAGCTCTGTGGTCAATGCTACTGTTTAACAAAATTACCAACACTGTACTGCTGGTTAGAGCTGACAGACAGGATTATAACCCGAGGAGGAAATTTTTTAGTCATTTATTTATCTCAAGCTGTAATCCTAAGAGTGAGCTCTAATATATGTACACTGTTCTGTTTGTATTTATTAAAAAAAAAAACAAAAAAACAACCCCAGCAACAACAAAAAGTACAGCCGAAAGCTTCGGAATGCTTTCGGGAAATGTTCAGTCAAATTCGGAGAGAAAAAAAACTTCAATCAGCCTTTATCCCATGACTTCTTTTGCTGATCTTATCTCCCATACATCCAAAAAAATGTTATGAAATATTTTTTGGGATATTTGCAAATGTCTCACAATTACATATCCTGAGATCTCACACAATATTAAAGAAAAGAAAAAGACAGTCAAGCAAAGTGTCAAGTTGAAGGTCATTTTTGCAGTAAGTGTTAAGTTGATTAAGACACACAGATCACATTAAAAGCAACAGATTTGGCTCTGAATACGATAACCCACGATAACTGTTCAAACTACTCCATCACTATGCCCACTATATTGCACGGAACATTAAGAGAGCTGGATTCGAACCAGGAATTGTCCAGAATAAATAAGATTACAGCTGGGCTGACCGGGTCAACAACTAAAGGCACGTCATTATTCCCTTTGAACCAAACAACAATGCGAGTGTGATTGCGAGCAATTATTTGACAGAAGAAATGAAAATAAAATACAAAGCATCGACGCGCAGAAGACGAGTAATCGGCGCCGAGGAGGACGAAACACGACAGACCAGCAGCAGGTCTCACATGGTGTGAACAGCCTTGAATTAGAGTTCAGTCCGGCGGGAAGCGAGTGGTGCTTCAGTGCAAGAAGCGAATGCTCATCTTCTGCTCAACATCAACTTTCTCCAACACCTGAAATGAGGTGAACAGGCAGTTGTTTTGATGCACATGCATCAATAAATGAAGAAATGTCACATATATTGCATCAATTTTGTGATAAGTGAGCTACGATGATGCTGACACATGCCTAGCATGAATTATATCAAAAATCGTATGTCAGGTTCCATATTTTCAGTCCGACAGGCTGAGCAGCAAACATTGTTTAATTTTATCTTTTAAAGCTGCTTAAAAAAAAAAAAAAAAAAGGCTGAATGGAGGAATGGTTAAACTAGCTAGCAATAACAAGATAATAATCATGTCAACAACAGAAGCTCCTGTTAAGTCAGAACTACAGCTAAAGTACTGATTAAATCAGATCAGAATGATCGATCTACCTACCTCCATTTATTCACAAATTGAGGTTAGAAATCTGTAATAAACTTTTTTTAACCTCCAAAATGACATGCATTTCATTCGGTCCTACTGTTTAGCATATAAGCAGGATTCCTGTGCTGGGTCACCTTGATGAACTCGCTGAAGGAGATGCACGTGTCTCCGTTGGTATCGGCCTCCTGAATGGTCCTGTCTGCGATGCTGCCCAGCTGCTCGTCAGAAATATTCACCCCCACCATCATTCGTAGCACCTGAACACACACACACACACACACACGGGCATGAAAGAGATATACCGATGAGCCTTGTAGTGTGGCCAGGTTCATCACTCGCCAGTTTCTGGGTGGATTATTATATAACCCCATTTCCTTAGCCACGTTAACTGAGAGGATCGTTTACAAAAAGAGAGAGAGTGTGCTTGTGATTTAATGTGAGAGTTGCCAAGACTAAAGGGTCATCTCCGGTTAATGCATAATTACTGTGAATATTTTTAAACCTACATACTTTCAAAAATGTTTATCATCTTGTCCAACATTTACAACACAAGTTATATTATCATCATTTTTACACTCCAGTGCCATTTAATCCTCAGCTTGGTTTGATCAGAAGGTTAATTAATTATCTATAACAGCAGCTCTGATAGTAGTGGCAGCTGTAACTGAGGTTTCCAACATGGTAAACCTTGACAAGGTTTTTCTCTATACCATGACAAACCAAGTGTTTTGTCTTACTAACCAAGAGAATATAAAGAAAAGCTGGCCAGGGAATGACTGTTTATAGCTGATACGATGTAAGTGATAAGAATTGACATTAAATGTAACTATAAACTGATAAAAAGTACACATCATTGTTTAATTAATTGGCAAACTGCTATAGTATAGGAAGAATAAAACACTTTGGGACGTGCCGTTATGGGAAAAACAGTCTGCTTCGGAGTGGGAACAGTTACTCTGCTCCACTTCATCTGCATCACCCCACCTCGTCGTTAATTACTTTCCAATGACCGCACATCCCCAAGTGTTCTATTACTTAACACCAAGTGAATATTCAATTTGAGATTTCTCTGCACTGACCCTGAAACCTGTGAAATCAGTGGAAAATAAGGAGTGTCCGAGTGCAGTCCTTCTCTCCCCTCACTGAAATAAACAGGTGCTTTCAGGTGACAGTGAGGCATGTCTTAGAGGGAATTAGCTACGAAACAAAGCCCACTATGTTTCCTCATACAAGGGAAAATCTGTAAGATATCGTGCATTATGGAAATGTACTCACCTGGAGTAGCTCATCTCGAGAGATTTTATCATCTCGGTCCAGGTCATAGAGACGGAAGGCAACTGGAAGAGGGAAAAAAAATTAAATAAATGACCGACAAAGTAGAGCTGAGACTACTGTCTGCATATTACATCGAGAGAAACCTCTGTATAAACAATGTTCTGACATCAAACATTTTATGCAACATCTCAGGTTAGTAAAATTAAACAATGATTAACCAACTTTTTTGGCTTAGTCGTGTCAATCCATCATCCTGTTTGTTCCATGACAAAATGAAGCTGAACTTCAATCTGCAAACTTGATTTTTTGCCAAAAAATGTAAAAAAAATTGTTTTCTTATTTAAGATATTGGACTATTGTGAGTATATATTCAAGACTAAATTTTGACGTATCGGGTTTAGTATTATTTACTTGAGAAATAAAAGTTCTCTCTGCTTGTCTCCAGCTCTTTTTAATTCAGAAGGGAAAAGGAAGTGCATACTGTCTACATTACATTCTTAATGGTGCTTTAATTAACCACTGAAGAAAAATTACACACAACGTATGCTTAATTTCGTCTGTGTCAATGCTGTGTGGACAAGTGTTTCGGAGATTAGCTCCGAGGCTTCTATAACCATCGCGGCGACAGCAGACTCACACAGCAGTTTGTTGTTCCTGCTGTTGAGCGGCTCGATGTTCGGGTCTTTGTTCTTCTCGTTGTCTTCGACGGGCCGGAAGTGTGCCAACGTCCTCATGAAGCCTCGGAAGTTCACCTGATCCTCTCTGCACAAAAGATAACACAGAGGCAGACATGAGCAACTTGCTGCATTGTAAAGGAGATCATCATGCTGAGCTTTTAAAAGTCTGATTTATAAACAACAGGTCACCCTTAACATTCTCTTGGGGAAAAATGTTTCTATGACAAACACATATGTAATGTTTATTTTAAGTCTTACCCAGCCTTAACTTCTCAAACAAAACCACTCACTCCAGAAACTAAAGTAAAAACACGTCCATGTGTTACATTAGAGTCTAGAATTACACCGCCTACGTGCCAATCTTTCTAGGAACATAATGAGACGGTTTCAAACGCTGGCTCAAACATGACCGTGGTAACTACAACAAAAATCCACAGAGAACATGTTGTCTTAATAAAGAAAGCTACTCTGTCCCTGGTGTCTGAGACGTGTTTCATAACACTGCAATCTTCCTGCGTGCACTCTGAAAGACGATGGGTTATTTTGACACACACACACACACAAAATTGTGGCGACACATTAGAAATTTTTCAGGGAGCTTTAAGAGCCACAATCCAACAGGTTTCACTAAAACAGCTTTATGTTTACAAATATTAATATTCAATATCTGGACTTTGCTCGAAGCATGATACTGATCTGATATGGGCAGCCTCTTAGTAACCAAGACAACGCTTTGCAAATTCTGTTGCGCAACAGGTGGCGTTTCATCCTGTGTTCACATGCAAAAAGATGTCAATCAACTCGTATTCAAATTGCAACTTGTAACTGGATCCAAAGTCGTGTTCATGCCAGTATCAGACATGTAGCATAATTCACTGACACTGACGTCACTGAACACTACACAGTGTTCTAGCTGTTCAATGAATTAGCACCGTACTCACCCCTCTGAGAAGAAGGCATTAATTATCCGATCACCAAGAGGGTTGATGGCCAGCTCTGGAATTCTCTGAAAGTCTTCACGGCTGAACAAGAGGGAAAAAAAGGAGGGAGAGTGTTTTATAGCTTTTTAAATATTCCTATCTGTCCATGGTGCCTTATTTCAGGCATATTTAGAAAAGCACTACATTCATGAAGGTTAATTTTTTTCAGTGAAAACGATGTCTAACACATCAATTACAACAAGGAAAATCACACTGAAAAATCTTCACGATGTTCAGGATGTTTGGCGCTTTGTTGTTTCTCGCTGCGTTTATTTTTATCCTATTAACCTCGAGAGAGGAAGAGAAAGTGGAGAGGGAACGACTGTTTATCGCTATTATATAATGGAAGTGATGACAATAGCTCGTTTTCCCAATGTTAAATACAACTATAAAACACACAGAAAGTATGATGTGTCCTCCTTTAATGAAGGTTTTTTTTTTCAAGTTGGCAAACTGTTTTGGCGTGGAATCGTAACAGTGATATTGTTGATTTATTATTTTTTTTATACATCATAAAACATCCCGTTACACAGCAGCTGCGTTACATTCAGAGCTGAGAGGAAGCATTTTTCCTGCAATGTATCTGTTCATCTTCGGATAACGTCTGAGTAAGAATGGCCGGGTGCTTGCTCAAAGTATATTTCCACACACATCCGAGGCTCATGTTGTGGCAACTAACCACCAACCAAGTCACCTTCAACTCAAATGTAGTGTTTATGTCCAGACCCAGGGACACGGAACTTCGAACTCTGTGTACTCCTGAAACAATCTCAGTGTCACAATACCGGGTCTGTCGGAGCTTTTTCACTGTAAATAAAGTTATGTCATCTCATATATTGGCCACGCAGATCCCTCATGCTGTGAGTAAAAGGTTACTGCACTCGAACTGTTTAAAGAGTAAACAGAAAAATATGAAGGAAGAATGTGAGCCAAGAGAACTTGCTCGAAGAGTTTTTATGAACGAATGCTTATAGTATGTACTGAATATTAACTTCCCACTAAACAACAAACTAAAACGCAGACTAAATCTATGAAACGAATGAACGAAAAAATCAAAGGGGTGAATGAGTCACAGCTCCACATGCTGCCTTGCTCAAAACTCTCCAGTGATGCGTTACACATCGAACTTGTTTATTTATCAACACCGATTTTCACCTTCAAGTGGTTTATGAGTCACTTTCAACAGAAGGACAGAAGCATCACCACAAATAATCCTGCTGCGTTCCTGCTCTTGGCACTCGAATCGGATTTCCAGCTATTTTGCTCAAGAGTTTTGCTAATGAAATACAAACGTGCTGGAAATCCGTAAACACAGATGAGCCATTTCTTACCAATATCCGCTGGGAACATGTCGCTACCACGCTCTCTCACACCAATGTAATAATTTAATAATAAATTTAATTTAATATTGCTTCTTCCTAAATTTGTCACGAGTGAGAATCGTGATCTCGATCATGAAAACGTTAGACATCTGGCTTCGAGATAAATGCAAAGTATCCAAAAACAGACATCACTGAAAGAAACAAACAAAAAAAACCCCACTGTTCTTTGTAGTTTTTCTCTCCGCTGTAGTCTGACAAAAGGCAAGGAATTAAAAGTGACTCAGATTACACACAACTGTGCCTGAGATAAAAGCAACAGCCACACTGTACAGAGATCAGCCATCAGTGCGAGTAGAAACGACGCCCACTTTTCTCCTGCAAAACCGAGCCTGCCTCACACTTCATTTACATTTTACAGAGTTATTCATTCCACAGATGCTTCGACACAAACGGACAGAATCCAACCCAAGCATAAAGCTGCCAATGAAAAGATTAACTTGAGCACAGGAAAGGAACGCTTACAAAACATCCATTCCTATTTCCTTTATCTCATACAACAGCGAGTAGGCTTGATATTGTGGAATGTTCACGTTCTCGCTTACATTACGGCAGCTACAAACAGACGTTTCCTCACCAGCCTCAGCCCTCTTGAAGTTAATAAGATAAAGAAATGCAGCTTATTGTGTTACAGGAAAAGTGCACAAAGTGCAGAAAGTGCAAGTGTGCCATCCTGAAGACTTTCCTGCTCTCGGAAGACAGAGCTGTAAATTATATATTTATTAAACAGACAATGAGTGCGTGTTATTAAGTAATAGTCGTGTCAGCACCACGCTCATAGTGCATTAATAATAATCCATCAATAATACCTGCTCCGCTGTGCGACAATTTCCTGTTCCTGCTTCCGCAAGGCTCTCAAAGGATGCTAGACTCGCTAACAACTCAGCTGCCCTCTGAGCTTCTCACAACCACTAAAGTCATCTGCACGATATTAACTCTATTCCTTTGGATTTCTTTTGTCGTGTAAGACGATATAAGTGAGCGAGAACGATCCAATCCGAGCATCCAGGTGAACACTCGAGAGTTCTGTAATCTGATCAAAGCCTAGCAGGCAAGTAAATGCTCCAATGTGTTTGCTTTGGCTGCGAGGCAAATCATAACGGTCTGAACATGCTCATTAGCATCACGCGTATCATTCTACTCCACTTCGCCTCAGGCTGCATCACAGCACCCGGCCACTGATTGTTTTCTTGTAACAGCACGCCCCATCCTTCTTTAGTTCTTGCATGTGATTTAAAAAAAAAAAAAAAAGTCATTTTGCTCCGAAAGTTAACAGGCATTATTGACAGATGGTAGAAAGGGGAAAAAAAAGCATCATATTACCGTCATAAAAGTGTCTCACTTTTACTGATTTACTGACATGAGTCTGGAGCTTATTGCCAAGAAATGTGACTAAGAACCACCTACTTTTAAATGTTTTTTTTTTTTCTGGAAAAATTGCCTTTCCTGTTGAAACCGCTGCCCCGTTGTTCAGGATTCTGAAGCTTGTGGCCAGAAAAGGGCCCAAAAAATATACAGAGAAAACTAACAAGAAAAACATCTGACTATTTGTCTTGTCTTGTGTTTCTATAAACCTGATCTAGTTTAAAATGATGGACATGAATACCATTTACAACCGCTTGAAAAGCTCATTGTTCACATCAATTCTGGACAAAGAAAATTACACAAAACTCATGAATACTAGAAATGACTCAAGTGATATCGAACATCGTGTTGTTTCTCCAAATGTTTTGTGGTTTTCGAGAGTGAACACTCATATACTCACTTCTTCCTGTATCATTATTGTTCTGGAATCAGTGTCAGTATACAGTTCTTATCTGTGTGTGTGTGTGTACCTGAGAGCGCCGTTCTCGCCCTTGTCCAGGCTGTGGAATCGGCTGTAGAGGCGAGTGATCTGACTGTGTGAGACTGAAACAGACACAGATATCATCATCAGCCCTAAAACCATAAAGCATGGCTGCATGATAAAGTTCAAAATCACGATTACTTTTTCACTCATAGTTACACTGTTATTTTACAATCCTATGTTGCTTTATATGTATAAATAAATAAATCATTAAATCAGAATAAGACCGCTCTACATTTGAAGTACGCTCAAATCCACTGGAAAAATACGACACTGAGTGACCGAAACCTGAGTGACAAACACTCTATGTTTTGTTAAAGACTGGTCATGTCGCGTTACACTACACTCTTTATTATATGATGAGTCTGGTCTGTCCTGTTCTTAATGCATCACCGCCGAGACCTGCTTAATGTAAGCAAAAACCACCACATTGTTAAGGATATAGATCATGCAATCCTATAGAGAAGAACGGCTGAGAACCAGCAGTCACATGCGTACGTGTGTGTGTGTGTGTGTGTCAGTAGTGCCGCAACAAAACCACAGTGGTGTGAAGATCACAGGGTTAAAAAAGCCGTCCTGGGGTAAATAAGGGAAGAAATGGCCAGGCTGAAAATCTGGGCAGTGCTAGATCAAATCCTAGATCCAGAGTCCCCTGAATTGCTTAGGTTTATGATTGGGATTAAAGCATCTCCCAAATGTAAATGTCCTGGCTTTGAGAGCTGTTCGAAATACAGCTGTCAGTCAAAACGATCGTGTTCACCAAGTTATTCATGCGAGACCATGAAGAGGAGGAATGAATCTGAAGCACTGTTAGGACGGGATAGGAGCAGATATCGGAAAACGTATTGGATGTGGCAAAGATTTGAATCAGATTTGGAAAAATTTATTTTTGGAACTGGAAATGTTTACAAAGAGACCCAGCTGTTATTTTTTTCAGAATGATTTTATTCTGTTTACAACGCAAGTAACTTTTGTGTGAAATCGTGCTCAAGTGCTCAGTTAAAAAAAACAACAACAACACAGACACAATTCAAACCTTAGTAGTTTTTAAAGAAAACTATATAAACTGGGGATCAATACTGGCTGATACTTGAGGGTTCAGTATGGCTATCGGAAAAGAAACAGCGGTGTCTCTGATGATCAATATGCAGGGCACAGATCAGAAGAAAGTTTTGACGCACGTTCGTCACACTACAGATCCTACGCGTACTAGTACATTCACTTGGAACTTGATAACCCCACCCCCACCCCCACCAAAAAACAAACAAACAAACAAAAAAAAAACAGTGTTACTTCTCTGACCAGCTCATCTATATTTTACGGACAGGCTACATAGTATTTTTGTCTTTCACAATGGTCACCATGTCAGTTTAGGCAATCATAGTGCCATAAATTCTTGCCGTGTCTTGGTCAGGTTACTGGCAACACTACCAGTTTGATCCCGACCAATCATCTTTCACATCCTTGCGTGTCATCAAGAAATTGGAGAGTCAAGAAATTGTCAATCATGGATGTCAAGGAACAAGTCGTAGGCCAAACTAGGCGAGCAAATACAAAAAAATTCTGACATGCTAGACTTTTCATCAGGGTGTCGTCGTTGATCTTCGATGATGTCATACGACTAAGCCTGTCTGTCGCTGCTGACGGTTATACTCGGGTTCGACACTGGAAATTTGTCAGCCACGACAAACACAGGCTGAAGTCGTGTAGCCTGATCCCAGCATAATCCAGTCTGAATAGGGCTTTAGCTGTTCAGTCTGGTATTCCAGTGGTCCGTCAACAACAAGCCAATACCACAGGTCTAGGAAATCGTTTATGTTTGGTTTCAATGGTACACACTATGAAACACAATCCATTATTATTGAGCTCTTACAGTTATTGGCCTTTATGATGGGTCAAGAAAACTGAATGTTTGTTTCAACAAGTCAAAAACAAAATGTCAGCCTATAAGCTGGGTCATATTTTGTGGAAAGTTCAAAACTAGAGAAAGTTATATCTATAACTTAGTAGAAGTAAACATACAAAATCATATTATGTCCACAGAGAGAGTGTGTGGAATTTATTTTATAGTTAAAACAAAAGATTTCGAGAGCAACACTACTCTTAACACATTCATTTGCATGTAATAATTATTTAGTGTGTAAATGTAATAAAAAAAAAAGTGTTAAATTCAATAGTAAGTGTTAGTAAGAGCTCGAGACTTTACCTCAGTATGTACAAATCATTAGGGTTCAAGTTAATGAGCTTAGCCTTTAACTTACATCCAGTTTCCTTTTTAATTTCCTCAATGTCCTCCTCTCTGAGTAGAGATGATGCCCTGGAGCCCATGTCTCTTCTCCTCTCCTCTCTCTTTTTCTTTACTCTGTTATCCTAAAAATAAATTTGCTAACTCAACCGTCCTGCTTAGCTTAGCCGACTAAGCTAACGGTTTCACACAGCGACTGATTAGCTCAGTAACTTTCCACAAAACATACATTTACGCTGTATATCAGCGCTAAATCCTTTCCACACACTTCTATCGCTACTCTCGGGTTGGTTCTTTTATAAAAACGTATCACAGATACGCCAAAGAGAGAAAGAAAGAGAAAGAAAATTTTGCTAAACTGACTACCGCCGTAAGATTTCATAGATATTGTGAACCACTGTACCGAAGTGAGTCGGTTTCTCTGCGATATCACCCGCCTCCTTATCTATGATTGGCTGATTTTACTTTAACCCAGCTCTCAATTGGATACTTCACAAGTCAGTCATATCAATGCAGCGACTACACCCGATAGACAAGCTGAATCCTAAATGGCGCGCTGGAGGATAAATAGTGCACTACATGTGCCCTACCTAGTGCACTCTTTGAAGGAATAGCGCTCAATTTGGGAGTCGGCTGAAAGATTTCGTAACTTTCTTCGCTTCTTGACAACCACGGTCAAGTTAATTCGCTAGAGTAGGATTAATATGATATTTTGTTTGATGGAAGAGCCTACTCAAGTATTTTTCCTTGTGTTGAAGTAGCGATTGAAACATTATTAAAAGAATACTAGCACAGGCTCTTCAAAACACACCTCACCAAAAAAGAAAACATTTCAACGTGCAGATAGTCAATGTTTAATTTTTTTTACTTGTACAAATAAACTGGGGAAAAAAAATGCAGCACACGATAAAAAGTAGCTGTTTAAACAATATCCTCAGCACATGTGTGTGGAAACGTGACTTCCGGTCTGGTTTGTGTGTGGATGCGCCCCCTGTCGGTCACTTTATAGATACTCTAGTTCATGGGGGCGGAGCTACTTGAACACAGGTGAAATTGGAGGTAGTTAACAAAGAAACTAATAATAATAATAATAATAATAATAATAATTAAAAGGTTGAAATCACCTAGTTAAGGTGTACTATGGAGGATTTAGGGTGATCTATTCACAGAAATGGAATATAGAATTCATAATTATGTTTTAATTAGTGTATAATCACTCATAACTATGAATCGTTGTGTTTTTGTAAGCTTAAAATGAGCTCATCATATCTACATAGGGAGCGGGTCCTCTTCCACAGAGCCCGCCATGTTGCGCCGCCATGTTTCGACAATATCCCAGACCAAACCAAACGCCGATTCTCGAGAGCGCCTTTCACGTTTTTACAAGTGGCAGCTTGAATCCAGCACCGGAAGGAAGACGAAGAAAAAGAAGAAAGAAGTTGTTTTATTTTAGTTTTATATCACAAATTGATTGGAAACCCACCTAAAACGATTGAAATGTTGATTACCCCGACAGTCACGAAGATAAACAAAAAATGTGGCAGCGCATCTGCTGAATGCCACTGCGATGTAACTGCTGTAGTGAAACGGCTGGTGTAAATCTGCGGCTCTGCAGACAGATATTATTGAGAAGAGATAAATGTCAGTGAAGTTGTATTCTTGCTTGTTTAAATTGTTTTGGTGGTTCCAATTAAATAATACTATGCTCACAGTTTAAGCCTGTGTGAAGTAAAGTTCTATTCCTGCACATGTAGTGGAAGTGTACACATAAAGCCCAGGCAAACACCGAGCCGACCAACCACATACCAGGCTTTTAGTTTTTAGAAAAAAAACGTAAAAGATTCAAAAGTTTTTAATGATGCTAGAGTTGTTTTATTTTACTTACACACCTAAAACAATTGAAATGTAGCCTAACAGTAGCTAAGATAAACAAAAAAAATTGATAAGATTAAAAAAACAACAACTGGGATTAAACTGCTGCTGTGAAACTGCTGGTGTAAAACTGCGGCTCACCGCTAGATGCTACTCAGTCTTACATAGTGCACCTTTAACTGTTAGAGACCTAATACTGGAAAAAAAAATCTTACGTCATGCAACCTTGACTTCTAAAGCCATGGTTCTCAAAAGTGTCTATGAAGTTTACAAAAAAAATAAGGAATAACAAGCTCCAATAAATGGTTCCATGAAATGAATGCAAAAAAAATTCTACATTTCATTATACAGTAAATATGTACAGTGGAAGTTTGTGGAGTTTAAGGGGTTAACGTTTGAGAAGCCATGTGCTTAATGTGTTCCTGTTTCTTGCATCTGCTCACCAATTACATCAGGGTCAATAACATATCCATTATGTATCCTTTTTTTTTTTTTATGGAAAAGATTCTGTGCCTGATAGAAAATGTGAAATGCAGTACACAGATGGTATTGGTGGCATGAAGACTAAAAAGCAAGACCATAACTGCATTACTCTTAAATCACTTCATAGCTTCAGATTAATAATAATAATAATAATAACAAATCCTAGGTCTTGGTGGCACAGTGGGTAGTATTGCTTCCCATTTTATGTTATTCTTCTTCCCCTTTTAAAGTACACAACATCCAAATAATTTCTTACACACTCACCGGCCACTTTATTAGGTACACCCGTACACCTGCTGTTTGATGCAGTTCTCTAATCAGCCAATCCCTTGACAGCAGCACAATGCATAAAATCATGCAGATACAA
>JAOTRR010000043.1:3472825-3485454 GCA_028570945.1 Gogo arcuatus | reverse complement strand
ACGACATCCATCATTACTTTAAGACATGAAGTGACTTTTAATTAATAAAAATAAAATAAAACCACTGAATTTGAAGGTGTGTCTAAACTTTTGACTGGGACTGTATGTTGAAATGAATGAAGTTGGTAGGTTCTGATTCATTTAATGAGCAACACATGCCGAGATAACCGGCTCATGGATCCTATGATTGCTAGACAACCTTAAGATAAGCACTTCGGAAAGGAGTCAAGTAGCGAACCTCCTAGCTAACGCTAACAGTTGTTTGCTTTTTTTTTTTTTAAAGCAAAACTCTTTAAAGTGTAGCGGTACAGATACAGTCGGACTCAGGAACCAGCAACCTTGGATCCAAAGATACTGATAATGCAGCGAAACAGCTGTTAGTGTAACTTAGCAACTTCATTCATTTCAACAGAGGTAAACTTACTTGATGCAGCCATATCCCATACTGTTGTACTTCCCCAGTAAGTGTCACTGTTTACTGGTGACATCTGAGGTGTGATGATGTTGATCCAACCTTGCAAAGTGGTTCCTTGACAAAAAAACAAAAAAACCCAACACTATTTAGGCCTGAGTAAATAGGACACACAACATTAACTGAGTAGAGTTGCATTATTTCTGTTTGTTTCCACGCTGCACAGTCTGCTTTACTCCCTGTGTTGACTAATGGAGGCCACGACACTGGAAATTAACTCACATCACACCAGGTCAGAAAAGGAAAGCTCTACTGCTATTGATCCCTGGCTCTTCAGCCTACAGGCGCTGCAGATAGATAGCTCTCTTTAATAGCTCTCGACCTATCGTTAGTTCAAGATTCTGGCATTAAGCAGCATGGTAAAAGCTTATATGCTCAGATATTCAGACTGCTTTAACCATTAATAACACAGACAGGCTTTAATAATACAGAATAGCTGATGGTTTTCCATCTCTCGTTCTCCCTCTGTCTCCTTCTCTCTCTCATTCCCTGTGTCTTATGGTGTGTTAAATCAAATCTTTTATTATTTCTGTGTCCATTTTTTATTACAATAAGAACAATTGAACATATCTTTTAGAAAATGTTCAAACGTCAATACATATTAAACTGTGAAATATGAGTGGAAATCAATCTGATCTTTAAACAAGTCAAGTCAAGGGATTAAAATGTCAGACATACTGCACACCTTGTGTTTGACGCCATACACTAAAGCTAACCTGAACCTTCAGACCTTTTATATAAATTTTTTTCTCACGCATCTGCAAGCGTGAGAGGATCTTCACTGAAATTAGTCTCTTTCTCCACATCTAACTTTACTGCTTTCTTTTTTATTCATCCCATTAATGTAATTTTTTAAAGCAATTTGATTAACTTTGTATGAATAACCATAGACAAAGTTCATCCATAGCCATGCCTCTTGAAACGCACGTTATATCGAAGAAAGTTTTTCCCAGACAGCTTAAAGCATTTATTTTTATTTCTGTTCCATTTAACAATTGTTTTTGTAAATGAATCTTTAATTAAATACTCTAATGACCCAACCATCATCTTGCTGATCAGTGATGGAGACTCTCTGCCTCCAAAAAAACCCACACATGACTTTATAGCATGGTGTGCTCATAATTTCCTTCAACCCAGCATTTCAAAATCTGCTCATGAGCCAACCCACAGCATCCAAATCTTCCTCCTTTCCTCAACACCCACTGAGAGTAAGAGAGAGAGTAGAAAGAATAGATGTCTGTGACCTCAACATCATTATCAGCTGTTTCAAAAGCGGTTATCTGTAAACTAAAAAAATCTGTACAACCCAGCCTTGACCTTTTCATTTATTTTAGAATAAATGAGCCATGTTTTAAAAATATGGAACTACAGTACATATCTTCCATAACTTATAGCTACTGAAATCTATTCATAGGCTCCTCAGTGGTACAACAATAAAGTGTCCACCATATCACCAAGAGATCAGAAGTTCAAATTCCACTGTCAATCAGAGCAAAACTCGCCAATCATTGACCTCATGTATGTGGAAGAGGGTAGATAGCGCTCTGTTAAGATGTCTTGTGACACAGCAGCAGTTCAAAGAGATGCGGTGACTGGCTTCACATGCCGGAGGAAGCACATGTTAGCCTTCACCATACCCAGTTAGTCGTTGTAGTGTGATAACGAAGAGCTGGATGCTTGGTGGGAATTGGCCAAGACCAAAATGGGGGCAAAAAGTTCATTTAGTCCTCAGACCACTGGGCACAAGGCAGGAATACACACTCGACAGGAAGCCAGTCCATCACAGGAAACCACATATACACATGTAGACAGTCATTCCCACCTAGGGGAACAAACAGAGTCAATCCAGCTATCGGCATGTTCGTGCCAATCCAAACACCAGCATGTTTTTCAGAGGTGGGAGGAAACTGGATAACCCAATGGAAACCCACACACATCAAACCCCGAACCCTAGATCCTGCAACAGCAACTATTCCTGCTGTGTGACCATGTTGGTCCCTAAAATATACAATCTAACATTAAATTTGTGCTCATAATAAGGAAAGCATGTATTACTATAAATGTATTTGTTCATCTTTAGTAGCCACTTTATCCTGGTTGGGGCTGTGGTGGATCCGGAGCCTATCACAGGAACGCTGGACATGAGGCGGGAATCCTCCATGGATGGGACACCCTTCCATTGCAGGGCACCATGCACACTCTCTCTCTCTCTCTCTCTCTCTCTCTCTCTCTCTCATTTAGTTTTATGGGCAATTTAGAGTCACCAATTCACCAACCAGCATGTTTTTGGGAGGTGGGAGGAAAATGGAGAACCCGGAGGAAACCCGCATTGCATGGTCAGAAATTGTAAAATAGTAATCGCTAAATAGCTACTCTTAATCCAATTTCCTTTTTTTGGTCACTTAGGTACAAGGAGACTGTGACCTGGCCTAGTGGTTAGCGTGTCCGCCACTCGACTGGGAGATCATGAGTTCTGCTCGTGGTTAGGTCATACCAAAGACCATCATAAAAATGGTACCTACTGCCATCTGGCGAGGTATGCTTCAACGGGAATCAAACTCTTGCAGTTACCAGAGGACCAGCCCCCCACTGTAACTCTAGCTATGTAATAGGCGAGAGGCAGAGGGCAATAGAAATGGAGATTGGTGTCACCCAACACACCTTAAGGGCCTGGTTAGTACTGGGATGGGAGACTGCCTGGAAAGACCAGGTCCTGGCACAGGAGGGACTTTGACATATAAGGAGGCTGGCTTTGGTGAAGGCTTTGTCCTTTCTGTTCTACCTACATTAAATAAGTCCCCACCCTATAAAAAACATGTGTGGTATGCTGATACAGACTGTATATATGGTACTTATGTACAGAAAGGCAGAAAGTAGCAGCTCTATGTAATGTTGTAAGGCATGTAAGCTCTTTTGTAAGTGAAGTGTTTTTTATATTTCTGCCTCAGGTAACATATAGTCATCACATTTATATTTGCTTAGCTTATCCTACCAAAGTGAACTGTAAGTATTCAGGACATGGCATGAGGAAGTTTTTACTCTTTGGTACGTTTGCGGTTATTATGTGAAATACCACAGTGTTGCATTCTCAAATCTGATTGGTTGATCCATTTTCTCTCACAGCTCTGACAGTAGTTCCAGCAGTAAGGTTTATGATAATGCATTTGTTCTAATACGTCGCTGTCTCTATAGTAATGACTAATCCATGGGATTTGTATTGCAGACATAATAAAGTGGGAAAATGGATTTAAAAATGTGATGTTAGTTAACAAAGAAGACTGTCTGATTGTTAATATGGTGAACTTTCCACTTCCACATCCAAGGAAATGTTTTCCACCAATCGTTGATTATTTTCCTATAGCAGCAAACCTTGAAGTAGAACAAAAAAATTACATTAAAGTGCCAAAATGGCTATTATTTCCACACTTAGAGAAGAAAGTTCTCAGTGTGGAGGGGATAGCGTTCAAAGGGAGTAAAGCATAGTCATGATTACAGTCAATGTTTGTTGTTGGTCTACCATCCATCCATCCATCCATGGGCCAAAACCATTCTTCATCCTATCTCTTTAGGATGTTCTGACCTCATTCAACAAATCTAGCGATTGAAGAAATCGAAGTTAAAAAGACAAATCTTTTGACGTGGACCAAACCAGCACACACACTAGGCCTATTTCTACTTTGTGGAAAAAAGTAGGCTAGCTGCATTAAAAGTAGTTAAATGACCACATTCTGGATGGAGAAGTCCTCAGCACTGCTGAACACATTTGTCTAGACCTCAGGACCAGATTCAGGGCCAGAAGTTCAGAGTCACACCACAGGTTTGGCAATGGTTAAAAAGCTGAGAAAGGCAGATATACCAAGCTAGACTCATATTATTATATATTATTCCTGGTCAGGGTCTTCATCCTGGAAAAATTGCGTTTATTTGTTAGCCGCAATAACATCAGTAAGAGCAAAATGCAACGCATTATGGGAATGATACGGATGGTTGTGTTTCACAAATGTGGCAGATTTGTGAAATCCTTCACCACAGCTCCACAAACAAATCCAAATATATTATGTCCAATGTGAGTTTTATACTGGCAGAAGTGTGTGAGCACACACAGACATGCACGAAACAGGACTAGTCATGCAACAAACTGTCATGATTGGACAGAGTGTGTTAGTGCTTCATTTGCGCCACTTCCTTTGCTTGTTCCATCTCTAAACGATTTCGCCTGAAGAAGAAACTGCTGAGTTTTCCATTTCCTTTAGCCTTTCTCTGTGGTTTATGTGTGAGTGTGTGTGGTCTGGCTGATGGAGGTGAGAGAGGGAGGGTGTGTGCCTTTTCCGTCCTCTGCTTTGTGTCTCAGAGCAAAGTTGTGTGACCTTAGTGTATTCTGAACATGTATGACTTTTCAAAAGTGAGCCATATGCTATTTAATGTGAATGCGTATGTGTGTGTGTGTGTGTGTGTGTGTGTGTGTGTGTGTGTGTGTGTGTTAGCAAGAGAGTGTGTATGCGGAAAAGTCTATCCTTCTCTCCATTTTTTCCACAGACAGTAAATGAGAGGAGAGAGGTTCTCCATGGGTTACCGTTAAACATCGGCCGGTTGTCTGTTCCCAGGCCAGGCACATGGATTCAGTTACGCGCCACCAGCTGTGTGTGTGTGTGTGTGTGTGTGTGTTGTGGAGTCACTTCAGGTCTTTGTTAGAGCTTTTAGTAGCATTAATGCCTTTTCTGTACTGGTGAGCACTGGGGAAGGAAAAGCATTTGACAGACGCCAGTCCACCACTGTTAGCTTCTAGAAATAGCTAATCCAATTACGTGTCACTAATCTAATGTTCATGCAGAGATAATTAGCTCGAGCGTATTAAAAATAGAAATCTGTGCAGGAGACTTCACTAGTAAAGCATTTTCTTTAAATCAACTTCTTCTTGAGCCAAAAACAACAAGCTGTGAGAAACAACTAGATTGAAAATAAAACATGATGGGATTTAGCCGTTTTTCACTCATCGTACACCCATTGTTCGTTAATAACAGATATTATGCTGTGTAACGTCAGCTCCTTGTATCCATTGTGTAGTGACAGAGCTTTGACTCTGACACCAGTCTTAATAAAGACTAACTCAACCCCAAACCCGCTATTTAGCCAATGCCCACAATGAGCATGGGATTTAAAAAAAAAAAAAATTCTGCCCCAAGGGCTGCCAGGAAAGCAACTCGACTCTTCCATGCCACTGCTTTAATGTACTAAAGGGGTCAGTCATTTCGGTTGAAAACGACTAACCACAGACCTATTCCTATATTTCGTTGGCAAACATTCTTGCAAACAAAACACTCGAATAACTTTTAAAGGGATCCCATAAACTTGTTTTCCAATCCATTGACTATGTAAGAAATAAAACACATTATGGAGTGCTGTTGAAAGAAAATAATCAATAACAGGGTGGGTGTGATGCATCTGGACACAAAGCAGAACTGCTGTTGCTACTCTAAATTTGATTCTTTCTCCACAGCACGCTGTGAAGTGGTTTATTCCACTTATACCCCATCAATTTGCCAATTATAACATTTTTTAAAAATTAATTCACCAATGATGTCATACTTTTTATGATCTGTCTGCGTAATGTCCGCTAAACAAGTTAATTCCTGTTAACACTCAGAGACAGTAAACAGTCATTTACACACCAACCTCTATTTTCTCTCTCTTCTAGTTAATAAGACCAAAAAAAAGCATAGCTTGTCATGTTACAGAGGAACCATAAAGTGGCAGAAAACTTACTGACTGTTACTCAGTCTGAAACTCAAGACTTCTTCCATAAATATGAAATAAACGTCCCCTTGCACGGAACCTCACCATATCCACGATAGCAGTGCTTATTTAATCCATTTGTTATTGGTCTTAGACTACGTGGATCATCCAGCATACAGCTGTTACCATAGAAACAAGAATGTTAGGACGAGCACATTAATATAAACCTGCCATTTGAATCGCACACCCAGAAAATTACCCAAAAGAAAAATGAATCAACCAGTTCTGTCCAATCAGATTTGAGAATTCAGCAGCGCTGTGGTATAACTGCTCATATGAGCAGAAATAATGTTTCAGAGAAGTTTCTTCTTGAAGGACTGCTCAAAAAAAATTAATTTTTAGAAAGATTTTAGTGCAGAGAGCAAATTAGAATGCATCCTAAAAGATCCTGAAGCTTGTAGCCAGAAATGTGTACAAAACATATCCATGGTGTATCTAAGGCTGAGACTTTCAATGTACCTGGGTATGTGGCTACAATATGTAGCCGAATGACGTTCCCCAGGAAGTGGACCTTGAGGAACAGTTGGCATTTCTTTGGGTGGAGACACAGGCAGTCTTCTGTATCTCTGTAATCGCTTGCAACAGGTTCTGGACTGTTTGGGCAAAAGACGAAACATTCATGCTGGTGAAACATTTACGCCAGCCAGAACCCATGAGTGCCCTGCTAGTTCGTGGGGAATTGTAAAGCCCCAATGGCAGGATTATTAACTGACAGAGGTTCTGAATCAGGGGAAAGTCCTGGCCTTGGCCTCTGGCACCACATCCACCATCCAATATGGCATGTTGTCAATCCATCTACTTTTTCAAAGTTCTTAGATTCTACGTATTTAAGGATACTTCCTGCTACTTGAGCTGACATTGATATTTCAGATATTTAATTTCCATATCCATTGCTGCAAACATTTTCTTTCGCTTGTACCTAATTTCAGAGACAAATAAAGACGTAGAACATTACAGATGAGACTCAAAATGGTTATAAGAGTGATTTCATATTCGGCACCAGTGTACATGTACATTTGCGTGTAATCCCTGTACGTTTTAGGCCACAAAATTCCGAAGTGACATCAAGCGCTTTTTATCTCATCATCCATCAGTTCATACATTCTGGGTTAAATTAGAAAAACAAAAATGAGTCTTATCAGTGAGTGAATATAATGAGATTTTCTACCTCCAAAGCTACATCATAAACCAAACAGCCTCCTCATTGCCAGAGTTCACTGATCATGAACATCTTTCATCTTTTATCTTTATTACTGATAAGAATTATTCTATCACTGTCTGTATACTAGCTAGGCTAGTTAGTTAGCTGATATGCGCTCAGACTGGTAAGACTGTTGGTGTGTGTGTTGCGTGAGCAGACTTTTTTCCCCATGTCTGCACAAAAGTGCTTTTTCTGAGAAAAAAAAAGAGATGTGTAAAAGTACCCTAAAGCTGTTTCATGTCATGGCCATGTGACAGTCTTGTGATATGTTGTTTTGATTCTTGTTTAGAGCATCTATTCTCATCTGTTGTCTTGGATATAACTACGTAATGAAACTTTAAACCCTTTAAGCTCATCTCTACACAGGAGCTGATTGGCTGTGTGACCGTCCTCATACTGGATCACCAACTTTCAGCATTTAGAAAAGATCTAGAGGAGAATAACATGAATTGAAAATGTCATGGCACCATCAGGAGGAGGAAAAGGTCGCACACAATGGGAAGGTTAATGCTGAGGTTAATGACAGTGCTCGGAGTAGGAATAGCACGATCATATCGCATGTGGCTAGAAATTGGTAAATTGGAGATAAACGTTAAAGGCCTTGTTCTATTCAGGGCCACTTAGAGTAAAGTTTTTTCCAGTTATGGTGCCCTTTGCTATGGTTTTCATTTACATCCAAAATTATAGTGAGCGCCACTCAGAAGCGGTTTAGATAATGAGGTCTGATAGCCGCAAGAGGTATGGGTCATTAGTACTGCAGGGGGTTCGAGATGTCTTTTTTATGAGTTAGCCTTTACCTCAGTGGGGTAACTGACATTTCTTTCAAAAATGCTGACACATTTTGATTCTTTCCCCATTCTTACCCCCCCCCCCCCCCTCACAGTACGCCTATTATGTGAATATTTTTGTTTTCCATCTCTTTATTCCCCCCTCCCCACCCAAAAGAAATGAGAAAAGCTTTGTTCCCTCTCCCATTCCTGGTGTGTTATGTCTGCGCTGAAGGGCAATTATGGTTAAACATGACGCTAAACACGACAGGCATTGTTTCAGGCAGAGCTAGTTCTTCTCTTTGTCAAGTTATTTTACCATTTGCCAAAAAAACAAAAAAACAATGGGTCTCATTTCTGAGAAAATTACACATGAACATCCTCCCAATACACACACACACACACACACACACACACACACAGAATACAGTTGTAACAAAGCCACAGATGCTCTTTTCAAACGAATGTTTGCTTGCTAGAGGAAACTTCACACCTGCATTTTTGTTTACATTCATCTAAAAGGAAGACATTATTTGTTATTTCTTTGCACCATGGTGCAAAGGTGAAAAAAAGTAATCACACCCTCACACATACGCCTATGTGCACAAAGTCCCCTTGAATTCTTTTGAAATTTGTGTTCACCCACACAGACGTAAGCATAACTATAAACCTGTTCAAAGGTTTGAGAGAGAGAGAGAGAGAGAGAGAGAGAGTGGTATGAAATGAAAATGAAAGAAAGAAAAAGAGGGAGAGAAGGCAAAAAAGAGAATGAGATAGTGAGAGATGCAGTTCAAGGGAGACAGACAGAGAGACAGGGAGAGATAGACAGACAAGGAAAGAGAGAGAGTGAAAGGGAGGAAGACAGAGAGATAGACAGGAAGAGAGGGGGAAAGGGTGTAAAAAGAGAGAGAAACAGGAATAGAGAGACAGAGAGAGACTGTGAGAGGGGGACAGACAGGGAGAGAGAGATATTGAAAGATACACAAAGAGAGAGAAGGGAAAGAAAAGATGATGGCATTTCAGGGGAAACAGAGAGAAAGATATGGCAGGAAAATGAAAGAACATGAAAAATCAAGAAAGATTTGTAAAGACAGAGAGATAGTGAGAAATACAGACACAGTGAAAGACAGATTGATAAAGAGAACATGAAAGGGAGAAGAGTGAAGAGAGAACAGAAATGGAGAGATAGAAGGTTAAATAGAGATGGTATGAAACCGAGAAAGGGAGTGTGCGTAAAAGAAAGTATGAGACAGAGATAGGGCACAAAAATGAAAGAAATAGAGGGCAAGATAGGGATAGAGAGGGAGGGAGAAAAAAATAACAGGTGAGAGAAGGTGAGAGAGAGAGAGAGAGAGAGAGACTGAATGGGGCATTAAAAGAGAGATGGGCACTAAAGGAAGGAGAGAATGAGAAACATCTGATGAAAAATAACAAGATCTGGTAAAACGGTGAGTGTAGTGGGGTATGGGGGTGGAGAAAAGGAATGAAAGGGAAAGAAAAAAGGGACCACAAAATAGTGAGAGATGTGTCATGAAAGAGAGACAGCAGGAAAAGGAAACTGTTAGAGAGAGAGAATGATAATAAAAGAAATGAGAGAGTGAAAGAGAGGGATGGTAACAGGCAATAAGATAACAGGCATGAGAGAGAGAGAGAGAGAGAGAGAGAGAGAGAGAGGAGTATTGGCTTAATCTATCCTGTATATTATCTTATATATGATCACAGCGCTGAATTCTTGAATCTGATTGGTCAGAAGGTGTTGATTAATTTTCTTGTTGCGCTCATTCTAATACATTCTCATTCTTACACAGGCAGTTGTATGGCAAACGCTCCACATGATCCAGTCAGTAACTATAAATGGATAAAAGTGCACGCGGTTCATTAATACATTACAGTGTAATACTGTAGTTGGCAAATTGCTGCGGTATTTGAGGAATAAAATAGTTCAGGGTGTGATATTGGAAAATAATCAACTTTGGAGTGGTAACAGTAACTCTGCTTTGTGCTGAGCCACATCACACCACCTCTCATTGATTATTTTCCTATAACAGCACACCCCCAAGTGTATTATTCCTTACTTACTTACTTACTTACTTATAGTGTATATCACAGCGCATAAGCTGTCACAGTAGTTGAATTTAACCACATAAGTCATTGTGGGAAGCCAAGGGCCTAGAGGTTAGAGAAGCAGTTTTGGGACCAAAAGGTTGCTGGTTTGATTCCCTGGACCAACAGCAATGGCTGAAGTGCCCTTAAGCAAAGCAATTCACCCCCAATTGCTCCCTAGGTGGGGTATGTCAGGGTCCTGTTGTATGTCACTCAGGATAAAAGCATCTGCTAAATGCCTGTAATATATTCTGTATGATAAAGGTAATTACACTTACCAAATTTTTGATGTTTAATTAACCAGCCATGTGAGTCATAACCACTGCAAGTATAATGTCTATTACACTTAAAGAAGTTACATGGAATAACTGAAATTTAGGAGAAAGAACACACCTGAAGCTATACCTTCTTCCAAGTCTATTTCCTATAAACTGTCATCTCTCTCTCTCTCTCTCTCTCTCTCTCTCTCTCTCTCTCTCTGTTTCACCACCTCAATATCTTCTCCCTATTGTTCAACTCTATTCCTACTCAAATATCCTGGCTGAGTAGAGCAAAGAAGAAGCCCCCAGCCAGGGTTCTCGGTACTTTTTTTTCAGACTCTTCATGTCATTTATTTGAAGGTGAAGCCTGCAGTCATAAAGCAAACAATTTTCAGTCTCATCGAACCAGAGTCCAGACTTGTTAGCTGTACTTATATATTTAGGTCATAAGGTACGGCTAACACACCTTGTGAGGTGTTGACTGTCTGGGCCTGATGTACTAAGCTGTTTACACCTGTTTTAGATGTAATTAGGTCGCATTCTGCACTAAAAAGCCTGTTATGTACGAAACTGGCATACAAGTCTCACCGTGCGTGCAGCAACATGCAAAATGTTCTTCTCTGGTACATATGGATTTGAAGGAGGATCACACAGACGTCTTCGCAAAAAAGGGTGGCGACATGGAAAGTATGGATGATTACATTCCATTTGATAAACTTGATTAAACTTCAGGTAATTAGTGGAAACCTGTTTTTTGTGCTTTTTGTTTTCCTCAGAAAACCAAATTAGCAGCATGAGGATTGATCTGACTTGGGATCAACATCGCCGTGAAATGATTACGTTTACCCATTTAGCAGACCCAAAGTGAAAGTGTAGAAATCAGGCAGGTTCCAAACAGTTGGGCCTGATTTATACTTGAATTTCATTCTAAATTTGTTCTTCGGAAAAGTTACAGGCAGAAGGTTCACTTCTGATATTTTCCTTTTACATAATATTATTTGAAATATTTCTGATTTTGCACAACATATACTGTAATTACATTTTCTGCCAACAGGATCTGGGGCAGTTCACAGTTGTCCCGAATTATGTGATATAATTATTGCAGCACACTGCTATCACTGCAAGGGAAAGTTCATACATCAAGTTGGAAACCTGTATTATTTTACCCATGTTTTCATGTCCAAGTTTTAAAATATGTTCCTTAGACATGAGTTTTGATGTCCGACCATTTTAAGATCAAATTCATGTAGGTTCTCAGTCTTTTTTTTTAAATGTAGCCCTTTAATATAACCTATAACCTAAAAAGTACAAGTGTCAATTTTAGAAGAATCACTTAAAAATGTCTTAAAAACAAACGCCAGATTTTTAGTGTATAACCATCACTATAGAATGAAACAGAGAAGTGTTTTGTCCCCTTCCCATGTCTGTCAGAAACCTGGCCTGCAGGGAACTGAGTGGGTGTGGAAAGGAGCTTACACAACCTCTTTCCCCTCACTCAAATTATGATCCATGACCCCCATAGTAACTATCTCAAGCTCTGTCTGTGTGTTTGTCCTAATTTCCCAACAAAATTGCAGGAAACACAAACTATTCTCGTTGGACTTCATGGTTTTTTTTTTTCCTTCATGTGAGAAATAGATGTTGTGTATTGATTCTCATGCAACTGCATGGGAACTGCAGTTCTTGTGCTTTTTAAGGGTGGGCCTTCCTACGGGCGAGCGCACATGATGATGATGATGATGCACTAGATGCTAAACAACATGTTGGACATCAATTTATAATATGATGTACTGCATATGTATACCTAGCCATTCCTAAAGTGAAAGTCTTACAGAATTATACGTATTCTGTGTTTGTTCTGGATGTCTGTATATTTATATACATATATTTATAGACATATACATATACAGTACCAGTCAAAAGTTCAGACACACCTTCTAATTCAATGGTTTATCTTTATTTTTATTAATTAAAAGATACTTCATGCCTTAAAGTAATGATGGATGTTGTTTCTCTTTACTTAGTTGAGCGGT
>JAOTRR010000043.1:3460836-3472725 GCA_028570945.1 Gogo arcuatus | reverse complement strand
TTTAGGAACAGCATTTTCTTTCATAATTTGTAATTCTTCCTCACTTACGGTGACAGTGCTTGGCAGCCATTTTGCTGAGTCGCTCGAGGTGATTATCGAGAAATAGTCCGAATTTCTTGACCAAACAGAGCGCGTGATTTTCTATAATCACTTGTGTATTTATACTAAAAATATTTAAAAGAGACTAGTCTTGGTTTTAATTCATGAAGTCTTGAATTAATCAGTATCAACTACAAGAAACCTACATTTTTCATTCAATTATATACTGTATTTTATACAGAGCGATGTCAACTTGGTGCTCCTTGCATATAAAATGAACAGCTGTCTATGGACCAGATTTGAAAACATATTCCCAAATAATGGAATTTGGTTTTGTCGGTTATTTATTGCCTAAGTGTATTGTCTAGTGTTACTTGAAGAAAGTTAGCAAGCCAATTTTCTCTGCCAGCATTAGCTAGCTATGTTTCTAGATTATGTATTTGATATACAATCAGGGCCATAAGTACTTGTACAGCAACGTAATTTTTGTTCTTTTGCAATCATCCACTTTAGTTGTTTTCCGTGGTCTTCCAGGGCATTTGGTGTTGCTGAACTCGCAAGTGCATCCCTTCTCTTTAAGAATGTACCAAACTGCTGGTTTTGCCGCTCCTAAAGTTTCTTCTATTTCTCTGAAAGATCTGTTTTGGTTTTATTTCAGTCTAATGGTAGCCTCCTTCACTTGCATCGACACCTATTTGGAGCGCATATTGAGAGTTCTCAAGAACAGCTGCCAAATGCAAATTCAACACTTGGAATCATCTCCAGACCTTTTACTGTCTGTGAAAATGGAGGGACTATGTAAAAAAATGTTTGTAATTCCTAAACGGTTAATGTGATGTTTTTGTTAAATGCCTTGAATTAAAGCTGAAAGTCGAGGCATCCACTGTGGTGGTGTACAGAGACAAAAATACGCAAATTGTGCCGCTGTCCAAATACTTATGGACCTGTCTGTAGTTGAGCTGACATTTGGAGAAAATGAATGCATGTCTATGAGTGACACGTTTAAGGTTTAGTCATTAATGAAAAACAGTTCTCGGTAGTGGATTTAGGGTTTAGCGGTAGCACACTGGGCACTGAATCAGGAAGACGTCTCTGTGGGAACAAGCAAGAGAGAGAGAGAGAGAGAGAGAGAGAAGGCAGAGCTTTCATTGGTCTCAGCAGACTTACATCTTATGAGAAAAACTACCTTATAACAGTCTAGTGTAGCGAGACCCTCTTCTCTCTCTCTGTCTCTCTCTCTCTCTCTCTCAAAACTTTTATTTACTTCCCTTTTGTCTAATCCCTCTTTATTTATGATGTCCTCCCCTCCGTCCCTCCTTCCCAGAGATGTGAGAAGGGTTGGCTTATCACTCTCAGGGTCCCCGTGGTCAAAACTTCACGGGAACTGTGTGGGAACCGTGATGTTGGCTCAGCTCCTCCTTTCCCAGAATCCTCCTCTCCGGTCCACTTCGGAAACATTCCCGGACTGGTTCTAACTCGCTGCGTCTTCTCACGAGTGCTGGGAAGAGCGGGGCCTAATGGCTTCCTTATGGACTCAGGTAGCAGTGACCCAGGAAGTGGTTTCAGTGTTCCATGAGAAACCAGAGAACGTTTTTAACTGTCATTTGCCATTTTTTTTGTTTTGTTTTGTTTTGCTTCCTTGTTTTTGCCCAGCTGGTCTGAATTGGTGTGTATGACTATGTTTAAAGATGAAACATAAACCGTGACACAAATCAACACAATTGAATCTCCTACTCGGAAAATATCACACCTTTTAAATGTACTTTTGCTGAGTGTAAATACGTGATCATTGGCAATAATTAACGTAACACCTTCCATTATGTTTTGGTGTGTGAATAATTATTAGCTTGTAATTGAGGGCGTGTTAGGAATGATGAAAGAGTGTAACGTGTGTCACGTTGTGTATGATCTTGTTTCCCCTTAGTGTTACAGCTCCCATGGGAGAGAGAGAAGAGAGCGTATGTTTCCCATAGCTCTCAATGTAATCAGAGAAAGACAATGGAACATATGAGATTGTGTGTGTGTGTGTGTGTGTGTGTGTGCTCTGACAATGTGGATGACTCGTAGTGATGCTTATGACACAAACACAGCCAGATGAAACAGTCTGTTTGTGTAGGATGAATGAGTATGTCTATGAAATCAGTACCCTGATACAGCCAAAATGTGTGTGTGTGTGTGTGTGTGTGCGTGTGCGTGTGACATGAAATGAGTAATCTCCTGAGTTTCTTTAATTAAAAACTTGTTCTTTCTGCCTTTTTGACTCAGTGGGAGAGCTGTGCACTGAGATTGTGTTGAAACACAAGGAAAAAGTCACAGTGTAGAGGGTAGATGGAGATTCTGACTCAGTGCTGTGGGTTTTATCTTAGCTTTTTTTAATGGGTTGTGGGGGGCGATGGGGGGAGGGGGGGCTGTGGTTGGATGCGCATCTTAAATATCAGTAATGATTCTATTTTTATTCCTTAACTCAAAGTACATCATAATCACACTTTGATCAAAATGTGAGTGTTATATTTTAGAGTACATGTATACAGTACATCAGGTTCATGGTATCGTGCCTGACATTAACATCACTTTGAACAGTTCATGGTCAGTGATGCATTCTGTGATGAGATGTTTTTGGAAGGAGTCTCCAGTGACAGTGCTTTGTAAAAGTCAGTGGATAAGCTGTAATTTTACATTTTTGTTGATGTTTTGTAGGAATCGGCGCTTTACGGCTGCTCGGTAACTTTGTTTTTTTGCTTGTCTTCACTTCAACAGAAAGAAATAAGCATCACTGGTGAGGTACTGACGTTTCATGGATGTTCCACACAACATTATAAGTCGCTAGGATAAAAGGGATAAAAAGTATATGTGTCGTTCTTAACAAATAAAAATGATACTTGTTGGCAAATTACTGCGGTATAAGAAGAATGAAATACTGCTTTTATAGGAAAATAATCCATTCAAGCTGGTAAGAGTAACTCAGATGCTGATGATTTTCCTTGTTGTGTATTGAATGCAAAGTGTTTTCAGGATGATAAAATATAATGGATTGAAAATAATGCTAACAATCAAAGCAAAAGAGGTCTATTAGAACTCGAAAAAGTGTGTATATAGGGAATATTATCGAAAACAGTTTTGGGAGCTGAAGAAAAAGCTCATTTCTTCAATGTATCAGAATTTGTGTTGCCAACTGACAGAAGAAAAACAGAAATGGTGTGAAGTACTGAGGAACTAAACATGCTGGAATGCCACAATAAGTAGCCTTTGTTTGCTAACACTGACTATGTGTGAAAGATTTCAGGTGGGAACAGTTTCTCAGTCGGTAAGCGTGAATACGTTTTGTGTGTCTCGCCCCTTCTGTTTCACACAGACCCACACACACACACACACACACACACACACACACACACACACATTGTATAAATGAGTGTGGGTTTCTGAGAAGAATGACACACCCACACACCTACATCTGTCTTCCTTTTGCTGTAGCTGATTAAATACAGGGCTTTTGTCCTCTGCGTGAGTCTTGTGCATGCAGAGGACAAAATATTTGCCCTACAGCACATCCAACAGTGAAAGAAATAACAAAACAGATGAATGGAAAAAGGGAAACTGGCAAAAAATAAAAAAAAGAGGGCTATGAAAGGATATAGGCGAGAAACTACTGTACATTCCTGTGTGAGAATGTTTGAGTGGAAAAGATCATTACTATTACAGTATTTATTTCTTCATGGATTGTTGTGTTGGCCTTGTGATACAGATTTCATTGTCTACTTTTTCCCTTTGCTTTGTGTATAATAGATTTGTGTTGTTTGGGACAGTGCACCAAACCCTTGCGTAAGGATTGCTTGGATATGTCAGGAATAAAACACAGTAGGGTGTGCTGTTCTAGGAAAATAATCAACCATGAAGTGGTGTCATGCGAGAACATGCTGAAGTGGATATTTTTCCGATTCCAGCATGTCCTGAAGTGGCTTATCTTGCTTGGCCAAGTTACGTTTTATCATTTGTGAAAGAATGATAAGTTGTACTTTTTGTCCATTTAGAGCTACATTCAATGTAGTGGAATGTACATTCCTGTTGTCACTTTTTTTAAAGTTAATAAGATAGCTTGTTATTGAGAAATCGCACAAAATAATACAGTGTCCTCAGTGGAAACCTTAAAGTTAGAACACTGGTTTACAAGCATTTTATAGATAGAGACCACTTTAACTGTAAAATAAATTCCATGGACCTCCACAGGATATATTTATTTCATGAAAGTTATTTAAAAAAAAATTTAGATTATTTTTTGGGGAGCCACAGAACTTTCTATTCGTGAAATTTCCACTGATTCAATACATTAGGTCTGAGTTTGATGATTTGGCGCTTGGACCCCTAAATGTAATAACTTGACTTTGATAATGTGACATTGTGTTTTCCACCACTGCCAAAAAGAAAAAAGCTATGGACCCCCTGGCATCACAGACCCCTGGGGGCCCCCAGAAACCACTCTGAGAACCACTGAGTTTGAGCTTTACTCTAAAGCCCTGACACTGGAGATTCCTTCCATCAATGTTACGTTCACATCTCCTTACAGAAAACCTCAGTATGTCTTAAAATCAGTTTATTGTTCGCCGTAGATTATGCTTAGTGTCCAGGTGAATGAGCCGTTACTATAGAAACAACAATGTATTATAAGGAACGCATTAATGTGTATAAACAGAGGATGTGATTTGCCTTGCAGCTGGAAGTTACTCATCCATTTCATACATATAATAGGAGCTTTGAATAACACTAATGCTCGCATTTTACAAAAAGTTCAAAGAAGGACCACTCAAACATAGATACACACAAAGAAGTGTGTGTGTATTTGTTATTTTCCATTGGGATGATTAAACCGTGGTCTTAAATAATTTTCTTAAAGTGATCTGAAGCAGATTTGGGGAAATTAACTTTATTTGTATATATTCTTTTTGAGCCGTGACCCCTTCTTAGCCCTCAGTGGCTGAGTTTATTTGGGATAAAACCTTCGTCTACATACAGTATACAAGTAGATTTCTATTCAACTTTCTGACCTTGAAGATGCAAGATACTTACTCACTTTGGCTGCATCTTTGACTCCGTGGACAATTACGACGCATATAACGTTTTGGCTCTAATGAATAATTTCCTTTGAAAAATTGAGGCTACTAAAGTAACCTACTGTATTATCATTATCATAACCTATTCGGTTTTCCCATCATGTTTTATGGTGCTACGTTATTGTATTGTGATTTATTGTGTTGCTGTGTGAAATTGTGTGTAGTGCACAAAAATGATGAAAATCCCAAACACAAGACATGACTTTTTTTTTTAATTAAAATGCATCAAAAACTACATTGTTTGCACACAATGAAGGTAGACTATAGCAGAGCATAGTACAGAGACAAAAATTACAATATACAGTGAATGGAAAAAACACTATTTGTTCTTTAGGAAAGGAGTCACGGAGCTCTTGGTGTTACACTCAACACACATATCACGCAACTGTTTGTACAGCTCGATTTGAACCTATTAGTCCTATTTTCTTCAGCTCTTTGGGCATGCACATCAACAGACCAGCCATGAAAACTACAAAATGCCTCGAGTTAATAATAAACATGTAGCTTTGGTCATTTCACTAAGCAAAGAGATTGGATGGATGGATGGATGGATGTCCACTTTACAGATGCAACTAAAAAGAAGTTTGATTGTGCTTTTGTTCTTTTGTTATACATTAAATATGTCGCTGTCATAAAGCGTAATAAGGCATAGTGTGTGTGTCATAGCTGTTTCCTGAGTCAGATGGACTGGAGTGTCATTAGCAAAGATCACAATCCCAAATCTGGAAACGTGGAATCGTCTTCAACACTATAATCCCAGAGACAAAGTTAATCCATATAGCAAAGTTGGACGTGGCTTGCTTTCTTTTATTTTGTGGAGCAACAGCATTCTCCTGCCTCTGTTCTATAGGAACTTCTCATACACTCGCTCGCTTAATGTCAGCCATGGCCTCTGGCTCAGGACGTTAATTATGTACAAACGACAAAAGAAAAAAAAGACGAAGCGCTATCACAAAGGCTTCAAAGTGGCTTTGGAGCAGAGCGAACAAAGAAGGAGGCATTAGGAGAACCAGCGACCTAAAGAATGGCTGGCGGTCGCTGAAAGACGATCTCACTCCCACACTCCTCGACACACACTCTCTCTTTTCGTCCTCGTTCTCCCTTTAGGTCCAGAGAGCAGGTGTGGCGGAGTGTGAGCGGCTGGGAAAGGCCTCTGGCTGCTGACCTATTGTGCACCACACACACACACACACACACACACACCTGAAAGGAAGGGAGGGACAGATTTCTGGCCACTTTAGCTCCACTGTGTGAGCTTGTGCATGGTTTTGTCATTGCAATAATGAGAGACGATCCATTTCATATGTAGTTATCATCTACCATTTCAGTCGCCTCATTGATGCGAGGAAAGACGGATAATGAAGGCGCTTAAAGCTACGTGTGTTCTTCATTCTTTCTGAGGCTGGGGTGACATCATAAAATGTAACACTTTGGGCAACAAAAGGAAAGCGAGCCATCGTGCCTTGAAGTATATTCGATTATGAGTTATTACGATGAAATTTGACCTCTTCGGACTTGTTTTTTCATGGATAGGATTCCTCGTCATTTCGTGGGTTCGTCATGTTTTCGGGTGCTTTTTTTTTTTAGATAAAATGTTTTAGTGCATTGCAGCTACATCGGAAAAAATACATTACATTTAAAATTTCATAATTTAGAAATAATATATTACAGTAGCATGACTTGCAATCTTATATTAAATCAGAAATGAAAAACAAAGAAAAAGACAAAAAAACAAAAACAAATAAACAAACAAACAAACCAAAAAGATAAATGTTTTTTTTTTCCAACCTTGAAACATTAAGAATAATCATAGAACTGGCTCAAATAAATTAAAGAAGCCCAAACCATATTACATAGTTTAGACAAATAATGGCTTGAAACAAAAAAAGAAAAGAAAAACAATATTAAAAAAAATAATTACTGTAATAACAAAAACTGTTCATACACAAATTGTTCATGACTATTTTAGACAAATGAAAACAAAAAAATTCATTCATTTTGTACGATGAATATCAATGCTGTACCGTCGAAAGGTAAAAGCTGATTGTAGCCATAAATAAGTCAAATCAATCACTTCGGCCCAACACAGCATGTCCTCGGGCTTTCTTTAATCACCAGACCTGGCCAAAGGTCAAAAGTTATTCTCTGAACTTCCTGAAGTGTAATTTATTTTTTGCTTGGCCATTGAACTCATGCCATCATCATCCAGCTGCTCTTGGTACAGAATAAAACTAAATGTCAGTCTTTTAGAGTCTGTGCTTTTTTTTTCAGAAGAGCTTTTTTTCTTTCACTGCCCAGTTCAGTCTTAAAGCACACAAAGCCTTGTGAAATACATTGTACAATATTTAAACAACAGAAATGATACCGTCTCTGAGAGAAATGAAAGTAACTCAATGCTCAATGGAGGGGATCAAACTTGACTGAAACATGCAACTCTTCTGTCGTTGTTCTCTCTTTTCTCAGTAAGGCCTCCAGACGGACTCGTCCATTCGTCCTGGTGTGCTCATGGCACTTGGCGAGTTGCTGTGGCTGCCGTCAGCCTCCACGCCATCGCTGCCACCAATCAGACCGCCGGCTCCACCTCCTGACCCCGAAGTTGCGCCTGCTCCCGTGCAGGAAGTCAGCATACGGGTGGGCGAACGCTCTCCGACCGTGCTCCCGGCCGTGCCTCCTGCGGGAACCATGGAGAACTGGTAAGAACCTGAGCCAGTGCCGTAGTACAGGTGGTAGGGGGATGAGTTGGGCTGGAAGTGCGAGCTCTGGTTCTGGTTTCCGGGGTATGGTGGGGGCAGGTAAGTTGTGTAGCGGGTGGAGGCAGGAACGCCCGTCACACTGAGACCCCCGATGCCTGCACCGGATGGGTTGGTGGAGTAGGTGAAGGGGCCGGGGTAGTGCATATGAGGATCAGAGAACCGCGGCGCTGTGAGAGGAGACAGGGACGGGAACGTGGTGCGCTGCTGGAACAGATCCGTACCTGACAGAGAGAAAAACAGAAATCATGGAGCAGGCTACAAAGATTCAATTTTAAAACATCATTTATGTCTAACATGCAAAACACGCCATTTTCAAAATGAAGTTTCAGAAAAGATTTGTTTTATTGATTAAAATGGTCCACGTTTTCAGCAGCCATAA
Source organism: Gogo arcuatus (assembly GCA_028570945.1). Classification (NCBI taxonomy): domain Eukaryota; kingdom Metazoa; phylum Chordata; class Actinopteri; order Siluriformes; family Anchariidae; genus Gogo; species Gogo arcuatus. Next base: position 3,464,449 of record JAOTRR010000043.1, on the reverse strand, counting down.
TTCTGGAAGTTTCTCCTATTCATTATCACCATTGACAACATTGCTTTGGTGAAACTTTCGGTTTATTTAATATTTGTGACAGAAGACTTCAGTCAGTGTTAGCGTTTTAAGGTAAAGCTGTTCCTTTAAGTTTTTTCCACTTAAGGAGAGCCTTCAGGTTAAAAGACTGCGCTTTCTCGGTGATGTGGCAAGCTGCATTTTTTCTTATTGTTAACTTCACGAGAGAAAAGAAAACAGTCTGTAGAAATTCCACAACATTAGATGTAACTATAAATGGATAAAAACTTTTCATTGTTGGCAAATGACTGTGGTATAAGAGGAATAAACCATTTCAGGACATGCTGTTAATGGAAAGGAATCGAATTCAGGGTTTCCTTAAACAGCACTCAAGGTCATGTTTTATTCCTGACAGTGTTTTGTGTTTAACTATAAAGGTATTCTTTGTTGTCATCATGCGCCATAGTTTGAGCAAGTTTGTCATAAAGGATTGTTTCGTGATTGGAAAATGTTGAAAAAAGTGTGTGTATGTCTGTGATTGGCAGATCTCATTTTAGGATTATGAGTAACTTCAATTAACACACGGCAATTAACGTGACACCACACATTTTGGGTGTGTGAAGGAGTGAGATATTCAGTTAAATACTATACGTGGATTTATATGGAACGGAAAAAAATATATCAGTCTCATTTTTACATAATCCATTCTTGAATGAATTGTACTATATGAACTGAGTAAGAATTTGTATTACTGTTTGAAATATTATGAAATAAAATGGTTTTGTATTAGTTTTTGATAGATGGTGGAATAAAAGCAGATCTTGGCAGCAGACTCAGACTTTTTGGACCCTACACTAGATTGCTGAACACCATGCCCGGATCTCAGAACACTTGGAGTTGGCGAGTGGAAGAAGAAAAATGTGAGTTTTAAGACTCAAACTGTTCCTGATGTGAGAAAGAAATCCATATATATCCTTTCCTATCCTATAGCAAGATGGCAGTAGTTTTCCCACACAGCAGCATATAGTATAGTATAGTATAGTATAGTATAGTATAGTATAGTATAATATAGTATATGCTGCCATCTTGCTAATGGCCACTGGGTAAAATTATCAATAAATTCAGATATTGTCAACAGAAAGCTTAATAAAGATGAGCAACTCTATATTTATTCATGTATACTAACCACTAAGTGGCCTTATGTGCCAAGTTTATGTCTATTCTGCTGTGCCATGATGCACTGCCTCATTCAGCATCACTGAGGTTATTAAGGGAGTAAAATGAGCCATTACATTCAATGACTGTATGCAGGAATCCAATATGGAAAGTGAGGAGAAGTGTGATGAAGGCTCTGTCATTTCTGCTTAAGTTAAATTTGTCAATGTATAAACGTGTCAATGAATAAAACACTTGCGGGTGTGCCGTAATAGGAAAAGAATCAATGGTGGGGTTCGGTGAAGCAGAGTTAATGTTGATCATATTCTTACAACAGTATGTCCCAAAGTGTTTTTTTTCCCTTTTATACCACATGGTCACATTTTTAAAGAAATCTATTTTAAAAATGACATGTAATTTTTATCCTCTTATAGTTACATTTAATGTAAATGAAACAAGTTACAACTGTAGTTCCTGTTTTCCTCTCTCTTGCAGTTACAAAGACAAAACAAAAAAGCTTGTCATGTTTGTAAGAAACCGCAAAATCGTACAATCGACTCTTCCTTGGTGGAAAACTTAAAGTTCGAGCTTTACGTCTGTTACAAAGCGCTGACACTGGAGACTCCTTCCAAAAAGTGTGATATAAACACCTACTTAGAGATGAAAGAAAAAAAAACTTCACCATATCAACAATTACATATGCCTTTGGAGTGATGTTATCTCACTGTTACTATAGAAACAATAATATATTAGAACAAACAGTGTATAATAACATTGTATGCAGCTGCACTAATGTCAGAGCTGGTGTTATAGAAAATTAATCAACACCTTCTGAGAGAATCCGAATCTGACTAACTTTGCAAATGTGTGCTAATTATTATATTCAGTAATTAAAAGCTTTATAAGCAGTGTACTAAGCCAAAGTGTATCCCAGTGCATGCTGGGATAGCGGAGCACATTTTGCTAGAGAGCAGGCTTTGGCATGCCAGCAGCCCAAGGGGGGGCAGATCCCGGGCTTTGCGTGCCACCACCTCATTGAAACGTCTTTCCCCCTCCTCCTCCTGCTTCTCTGTCTGGAGAAGTGTGCAGAAGAGAAACAGAGACAGAGGTGAAAAAACGAGATGGTTCCTTTACAATTTCCACCGCTTCTTTTTTTCTCCCCCCTTTTTTCCTCAAAGAACTTATTTTGCTGTTCGTGAGGAGGGGCAAACTCTCAAGCCTGCTCTTTCTTTTGTCTACGCTCGATTTGGGACAGAACCCTTTAAAAAGTCCAGCTCCCTCGCTTTTTGCTTGCTCAAACATCCCTCACACTTCTGTTCTTGTTGCTAAATATAGAACAGAGAAAGCTGAGAAGCGGTGACTGGATTGTATTTGCTGGAGAAACAACAGGACATGACTAGCACTTGAGTTACGGAGGCATCGTCCAAAAGACAGGGCACAAACAAACACTTAATGTGGACTCACTAGCCTCCTCTAGAGGCCTGACGGAGATCTTACCAGCTGGGGATGTGTTTTCAAGGCAAATCCACTCAAATAATAAAGGTGTTTAGAAAGAGAGGGACACTAAATGGAGTCTTAGCCAACTTTCTGACGCTGTCATTCCTGTTACTCGTCATTTCCCTACAATTTTGTGGTATCTATTCGCCATCTGACTCACACAACTATGCTCGTAACACATAACCACAAACTCTTCCCTCGTAGAAATGTTGTCGCACCTCTGAAAGGACAAATTATACAGGTTTAGTACTAGAGAGCTGCTAGCTGAGAGACAAAGAGAGCACAAGTGTACTGTAAAAAAAGAAAATGTGCAATCCTCAAAATAGTGTTGTAGTGTTGCATAATTGACAGCTGCCATGAGATATGAGAGAAGTAGCGAATGAATAAATAAGAATGAGCAGTTTATAGAAACCGGGAGAACTCTGACTGAAGAATTCATGGAAAAGTTTTTTTTTAATGAAAATATCATGTTTCAGTAACCACCTCCAGTCTCAGTGAGTTTAGAGCAAACAGGTTCTCTGTTCTTTTACTGCTACAGTGAAATGTCGAAATGCCTGTGAAATCCAGATGTGCCGTGGTGCAAATGAAGTTCAACATCACTGGATTATTATTATTATTATTATTATTATTATTATTATTATTATTATTGGATTCTCACTGTAATGAAAGTACATTCCTTTTAGGAGTGTATGTAGGTGTGTGTGCGTGTGTGTGTGTGTGTGTGTGTGTGTGTGTGTGTGTAAAAGAGAGAGCGGTAGCAGGACCCACCCTACACATGATCTCTATTACTCTCTGTTTAAATGTGTTGACTCAGAGTGAATAGGAAAAAGGAGGGTGAGAAAGAATTAACCAGAAAAGACAAATAGACAGGAAATGATTGGGAGAAAAAAATAGCAGATAAATCCCAAACCCTCTCTCTCTCTCTCTCTCTCTCTCTCTCACACACACACACACACACACACAC
>JAOTRR010000043.1:3381760-3397462 GCA_028570945.1 Gogo arcuatus | reverse complement strand
ATCCAAGAAAATCACTGTGGTTATATTTTTGTGTGTGTGAGGTCAGGCTGATGATCTACTACACCAGTAGTAATGACAAATCATGTGTCAGAGCAAACCTGAATAAAATTCACACTCTTTAGAAAGTGATTCAGTGAATGAGTGACTAGCAGAGTGTGTGTGTGTGTGTGTGTGTGTGTGTGTGTGTAAGAGAGAGACCAAAACTCATCATCTATGAAGTACACATAATATGGTATGTGGTAATACTATAACACTATAATGTATGTAATTTACAACATGCCTTCTCCACTCTGTGTGTGTGTGTGTGTGTGTGTGCGCACACGCATTTCTCTTCATCTCTGACTCGTGTTCATTATCATGTTGAATGAGGTGAGACTGAGACAGGGTTAAATATCATAGTCGTTCCGGTCCCCAGCTGTAAAACCTCCCCTCATCTCTCACTCTCTTTCTTCTGCTTCCCCACTTCACTTTTCTCTTTTCATCTTTTGCACATTCATATCACAAAGGACAGCAGAGCAGATCAGTGCTGAAGGTTAAAACTCATATACCCGCCCAACCACAGTCTCAAAAGGCTGAGTCGGCAAGCAAGAGCTGTTTTTATTTGTTTGAATATCAAAACTTCTTCTTCTTTTTATGGGTTAATTGTTGACTGTTATACCACAGTGCTGATTGGTCAGAAGGTTAATTTTCAAAAACAGCAACTGTAACAATAGTGCCAGATAAATCACAGGTTTATATTAATGTTTCTATACTAACAGCTTACACAAGGACTTGTACATAAACAGAAATGGTGAAGATTTCTGAGAGAAGATGTTTATTTAACCTTCTTGGAAGGTGTCTCAGTTGGCACGGTAGTGCAGTGGTTAGCATTGTTGCCTTACAGCAAGAAGGTTCTGGGTTTGAACCTCATGACTGATGAGGGCTTTTCTGTGTGGAGTTTGCATGTTCTCCTCATGTCTGTATGGGTTTCCTCCCATGTTTCAAAGACATGCAGATTAGGTAAAAATACCCAGTCACTGAGGTTGCAACAAGCCAGTGCATACTTAGTGCTGCTCCCAAGCCCGGATAGATTGGGGAGGGTTGTGTCAGGAAGGGCATCTAGTGTAAAAACTTATGCCAAATCAAATATGCAGATCATAAATTGGGAAGGGTGATCTGCTGTGGTGACCCCTAATAGGAGCAGAAGAAGGAAGGAGTCTCAATGTCAGCTCTTTATTAAAGTCAGAGGTAAAACTGTAACGGTTTCCGACATGGGAAAGTCTTCAGGATGGAGGGGTTTCTGTGTAACATGACAAGCTGCTTTTTTGTCTTGTTAACTTCAAGAGAAAGACATAGGAGAGAGTGGGAACTGTGGGAACTGCATAAATGACGTACACTGTTTTCCACAACATTAATTATGACTATAAATAGATAAAAAAGTAAACATTTGCCAGTATAGGAGCTGACAAACAGGGATAGAGTGCAAATTTCATCCAAATTTAAATATTGATTGGATTCATTTTTATACGAGTCAAGTTAGAAATGGTATGACCCTTAACCTGTCTAACTCCCTTTTCATCCAAATTGTTTCATTGGAATTTTCGCTGGGACTTTTTTTAAGGCCAGTATGAGAGTGTGAATAATTTGCATTAGTTATCTAAGAGTCTGTATTTCTTACACCCTTCTCAATGCCAACTGTTGACTCCTAATAATCTGCAAAATAGCACAGACTCAAGTATTTATTTGGAAATGATTTCCATGTGAGGCTGAATCTAATCCAGGCCTATTGTTGAGCAGCTGAGGATAAATAGACTTAACCTTCTGATCACTGATATAGAGCCCTAACTGCTGAGATACCACTGTGAACCTTTCTCTAACTCCTGATGAAGAGATAATGAGCTGTATTTCTCAAACCTACTGAACTGTCAAGCTCATAAAGTAAATTTCACTGGGTTCATGTCTGTGTGGCGTTTGCTGTAGTCTTCTCTTTGTGTCAGGTTAGCCGCTTACACTCACAAGCATCACCTTTTTGAAGATACTTAGATTTTGTTGCTTTAACAGTGTGAATAAACAGTGAATCGCTCTGTCTTTCATTTTCTCTCTCTGACCACAGTGTTGACGTAGTTTCCCACACTTTCCTTCTGCCTGCTTCAAATAGGCCCTAAGAAAAGTGCAACATGCGCACACAGGCTTGTAAACCTGCGTACATAGATATACACACACAGCTACAGACATAGACATGCAAAACAATATGAGGTTACAGGCATAACAAGACACAATTATCAGCCTAGCAGTTGATCATGAGCACGCATGCACATCGACGCGTCTTCAGTGACAAGAACCATTTTCTTATTTACTACAGAAGTGAAAAGCTTCTTTTTCATTCAGTATGTGCTATTGTGAACTGTGCTACTGTAAACACGCCTGTGTTTAAATTTATTCAGTTTAACTCGGAGCTCTGAGTTTTTTTCTCCCCATTTCACAGTTTGTAGCAATCAAGTGCTAAATCTCCTGACTAATGCAACAATTGACCAAAACCTTTTTTTTTGCATCTTGCATGACCTTCCAGTGTTGTAACAGGGCTGTTTACACATATTTTCACATAACGTTGTCAACTATGGCAGCTACACTCTCTCTCTCTCTCTGTGTGTGTGTGTGTATGTGTGTGTGTGTGTGTGTCTGTCTGTCATGGAGACAGGTGCTTTGCTGGGGCCCTGTGGTTGTGGTTAGAGGCTTTGCTTCTTCTCGGCGAATGAGGGGAACTGTATGTATGTGTGTGAGAATGTGAGTGAGAGAAAGAGAGAGAAAGAGAGAGAAAGAGAAAGAGAGAGTTTTGCAGAGTATAACGTGCGGATTTCTGCATCGGTTGACATTCACACAGACACCACTTTCGTGACAAGCTCAGATCTGGTTTCCGCCAGTGAGATGTGTGGGTGTCTGTGAGCCTTTCTCTCACTCACTCTCTCTCCCCCCACTCTCTTTCTTTTGCAATATGTGTATATACTTATTAATTATTTTTTTTTTAAACATCTTTTTATTCTAGGGAAAGTGTATCCTTGAAATCTACATAAAGTATCTAGATACACTCTTACAAGAAAAAAAATGTTGTTTTTGTTGTTTTATACAATTAACAGAAAATGTTATCGGAACAGTCAAGACATTCTATGAAGGTTAGCACAATGTTCGCGTATTGTTTTACAATTAAGATACACAACTGGACCTTTAAGGACCTTAAAGACCACTTTAAGGTTACCTTAGAATTGTTTGTGTGTCCACTGAGGATTGTCTGTCCATGTGTTTTCTGCCCATTTTTAGTGCATTCTAGACTCCTTAGTTTGAATAGGTTGCATATTCATGATTACTTCCTGGTTAGTGATATTCATAATCTTTGTTATATTTTGACTAATTCCTGTTCAGTTGTATTTCTTGAGTTTCTTGTTCTGGTTTGCATTAGTTACATTTTCCAATTTTTAATAAAATCCCTCTAAAGTTCTTATTTTCTGTTCTGAGTCACCTTGCGTTCCGTTCACTCAGTAAGAAGACAATATTTGTACCAGCACCCTGCTCTCCATGTTCGTGTTTCTTGCTTTGTCTCTGAGTTATGGCCTGAAAGTCACTTGGTGCTGCACTGTAACTAGGGTTGGTTCAGTACCAAAACTTTGGGTTTGGTACGGTACCTGGCATGGTAGAACGGCAATGGTACTAGTTTAGTACTAATGCAATAAATAAATAAGTAAGTAAGTAAATAAATAATCATACAAACTGATGAAATTAATACACATCAAAAGTTGTATTGTTCAAACACTGCATTAAATGACTGAAAATATTGACTTCCTGCTTCTGCCTGTCTGTGGGTGACAGGTGTAGAAAGAAGGATTTATAAGTAGGCTAATTTTACAGATGTCTGACTAAGGTTATTTCTATAGCTTCGTTATTCTTTCATTCATGAATTTATTAAGGAGTAGACTGCTCAGTAGGCTAAGGCCACGTTCACACTAATGTGTTTTAGTTTTAAAACAGCATTTTAAAACGAAAGCGATCTCCATCCAGACGAGTGTTTTAGCTCCGTATCAGAAATAATCTCCATCCATAAGAACACGCCTGAAAACGCATATTACGTGACCATTCACGTACACTGGGCATGCGCATGCCAGTATAAACAGCTGATGCCGTTTGTCTTCTACCGGGAAAGGGTCACATGATAGGAGCGTCATGATTCAGTGAAGGATACGTCGTGACTGAGAAGGCCCGACCAGGAAGCGAATGTAGATGTCTGCGTCATCATTTCCAAGCATCTCCGTTTTCGCCTGTCTACGTTATAACACTACCTCGTTGTTTTCAAACTAAAATGGGGCCAGTAGTGTTTCCAAAAGTCTCCGTTTTTGGAGCTCAAAAACTCATAAACGTAGCAAAAGTGATGCGTTTTAAAACTAAAACGTATTAATCTGGATGTAGCCTAAGAAGACAAATGGCAGCCTTAGCGCTGTCATCACAGTGGCTGGCTGCCAGTTAGCCCCGTGTAATGTTAGGTTGGCTAAACTTACGTTACAAGCAGGCTAGTCTGTTAGCTAGATTCAAGACGGGAAATACTGTGAATAAGCATGGACAAAATTCGGTACCTATTACTTAGACAATCTTCTTTTCAATTTATTTATGTGAGCATCATGCGCACCTTCCATTCCTGGAATTCCTTGTACAAATTGGGATATATGTGCATCAGATGTTTCATCAGGTTAGATGTATTGCTTCCTCCCGCCACACATGACTTGAGGCACCATTTGCACAAAGGTGGAGAAGGGGACTCCACCTCTCCATTATCACTTGCCCTAAAAGCAAAATATCGCCATATCTTGCTCAGAGAGCCTTGTTTCTCAACAAGTTTCAGCAATCTAATGTTCATTCAGCAGTTGCCGAATCCATAGCATCTTCCCAGATTTAGCTAGATAACTCAAAGCAGTGTGGCAGGTCACTGGTCAGAGGGAGAGCTCTTCCACTGTTAGTGTTAGACTTGCAACACACCCACGAGCTGCAGGTGGGCGAAAGAGTGAAGTCTTAAAGGTGCATATCAAAGTATAGCGAAAGAAGTGGTGAAATGCAGTAACGTTAACTACTGAAATTTGTGAAATGATGATACCATACCGTTTCAAATGTCAAATATACCGGTAACGGTAAATTACCAGTAACTGGAGTAATCCTAACTGTGACAAGAAATAAAAAAAGGACTGTTGCTGCTTCACTGCAAAACAATGACATCTTAGAAAGTGAAAATATCTTGAATATAGTCAAATGTACATCCTACTATAAAATTACAATAAACCAAATATAAGATTATTAGACCTATTTTTAGACATTTTTTTCTAATTTCAAGCTTTAAGTTTTCAAGATATAAATGTTTAAAATTTGCAAAATTATTTACCAGTGGAACAAGACTATTTCAAGCTTAAAATGAGTGAACAAAAAAAAAGTCTAAAAATATATTTCCACTTAATAAGATGTAAATTTTGTTTGCAGTGTTCCCATTTGATTGCATGTAACACATGCTTGCAGTTGGGGAAAAAAATACTAGTGTGAAAGGCAAGTGCAAAAACTATCATAGTAATTTCCAAGGACATTGATACAGTCCAGAAGATGAGACTGTGCTATAAAGTTCAGGTGTGAATAATGGTGGTTGGTGTTTGATTTATTATTTTTTTAGGTAAATTCAGATCAGGTGATTGTTGAGAGGCAGGAGAGTGTTGAAGAGCCTAACTGCATCAGGGAAGACAATGTTAGAGAGTCTGGTAGTAGTGATATCTTTGTTTGGTATTTATCTGATATCCTTTGTTTGGTAAGACACAGTTCTGGTGGCTTTGCAGATGCAGAATTTTTGGTAAGTGAACTCCAATGGTGCTCTCTGTTGTTTCAATGTAGGGCCTTGCAATATGTTGCAATTCCTATACATTCTTAGCAAAAGGATACAAACTCTTGTCACTGAGGTGGTACCCTAAGGGAGGAACATCATTAAGGTACACAATTGGACCAAAAAGATAGCTTTTGTATTTTCTGTTTGTCTGTACAGTTCCTGTACAGTACCTTTATTTCTAGGACGGGGAGGTTTGCTCCAATCTGTCGGCACAGGAAACGGAGACACCAGGGCTTTTTTGGGAAGGCAGGTAGTGTTGAAGGTCCCAGTGATGTCTTCTTTAATATGCAAGCCAGCGTACTTAGAGCAGATGTCTGTGCACATCATTGTCATCACATCATTAGAGTGGTGCCATTGATGTGCAGTGGAAAGTGACCACTATGAGTCATCCAAAAGGCAACAATAATTTCTTTTGTTTTGACCACATTAAGAAGCAGAATTGCTGTTTCTATACCAGTCTGCAAGCTGCCCCACATCTTGTCTGACTCATCATTGTTTCTAATTAACTGCACAGTGTGTCAGCAGAAAACTCGACAATGAGATTCCAGTAGTGCTTTGCAGCAGTTGTGAATCAGCAATGTGAGCAGCAAGGGGTCCGAGTATACAGCCCTTGAAGGCTCCAGTGCTCACTGTGGTGGTGCTGGTGGTGATCTTGACTAACTCCCGAGGTCTACCGGTCAAAACGCTCAGGATTCTTGTAGGGGAAGTGTTTCCCAAACAGTGTCTGTGGCATGTTGCTGAATTGAAGTCAATGAAGAGCATTTTCATTTTCACTGCTGGGCCCTTGAGCAAGGCCCTTAACCCTCAACTGCTCAGTTGTATAAATGAGATAAATGTTGCTCTTGATAAGGGGGTCTGCCAAATGCCATAAATGTAAATATGTGATATAACAACATTCAAGTGAAAAACAACATAGAAACATTTTAGGGGGGAAAACTTTCAGTAACCTGGTTGCATAAGTGTGCACACCCTTTAGCTAATAGTATATAGTAGTAGTAGTATATATACTGCCTTAGGTGTGCCTTCAGTCTCACATGATTTAAATATTCCTGTTACGGAAGTCCCCAGAGTTTTTAGAAAACACATCTTAACAAACAGCATCATGACACAAGAAGCTATCAAAACAAGTCCCGAGACAATGTTCTAGAAAAGTATAAAAAAAATAAAAAATCTAAAAAAAAGTTCCCAAACGTTAAGCACCATCAAATCCATTATTAAAATATGGAAAGCATATAGCACCGCCATGACTCTGCCTAGAGGAGACCATTCACTAAAAGTCAGCTACTGGGTAAAGAGGGCATTATCATATCGATCATTAACAGTTATTTCTAATGCAGAATGTAATACCTGATTTTGAAAGGTAATGATTCAAAAACCAGATCTTGAATCTTTTCCATCTGACATTTATCTATGTCTCGGTCTGACAGATATGATAACAGAGTGATTCATGGAAAAACCCTCAGATACTTCATGAGAATGTTGAATTCACTCAGGCTCCCTCAGCGAGCACGGGTGAGTCATGATTTACATAATGAACAAACGAACGAGTGAGTGAGTAAACGAATGCACTGATGGGGTGAGGAGAGAACGAGAGAGATGAATCAGTATGTTTGAGGACTGCGGTCGACAGCGTGGCTCCCTCATAGACCCTTGGTTCGAGAATGAGAAAAACAGCACATCCATCACACACACCCACAAACACACATAGACAATTGTACACTATTCTTGAATATTAGAGAAAATATCTTAAAATTTTAAAGCTTAAAACCTATCCCTGAAAATGACCATTACACTAAGCCTGACCTGAGGCATGCCACTAAACCTTTTTACTGATCATTTTTGTCTCTTGGCTTTTCTAATGCGTAAATTTTAGGCTAATTCACACATTTACTCACTCTCTCACAACACCAACAATGAAATTTCATACTAATCATTAAAATAAACTTCACACTTCATATGTGTATCACAAATAAGTTGCTTGTCTCTGATGGACATCAGTGAGAATATCAGGGTGAAGACAGCAAAAGTAAAGAGGTAACTTAAAATACAAGCCACAGTGTCTGTCTGATTTTCCTGTTGACAGTCGAATGAGATTAAGATAGTCTGCATCAGATCTTCTTTACTTCCTGTATCAGCTCTTTTACACAGACATGATTTTGTGCAGATGTGTGTGAGCGTGTGTAACTGAAACAGATCTGTATCGATTCCTGTTTTGCTGAGGCATCTGCTAAATTTTGCAGACATTAAAAAACTCCACAGTCTCGCATCAACAGCAAAACAATCCCGTTTCGAGAGAGCTCCCAGACAACGTGTGTGTGTGTTTTGTGTGTGTGTGCGTTCGTGTGTGTGTGTGTGTGTTTCAGAGACAGCAGAAGTGAGAAACGGTTCAGTAGTGTGAGTGTTGCCTTTTCCGGTCTGGATGTTGTGAGAAGGACTGTCTGTCTACGTGGCTCTCACGCAAAGGCCTGGCCATTTTTGCGCTGCTCAGATGCAGAAGCAGGAAGTGAAACATGTACGGAGGAAGTCGTTTGGTTTTTTGATGGCTATCGACGCGGTTTTGCCACTTCTCTCATTAGAGATGGCTGCTGTGGGAAAAAAGTGGTGAGACTGTTTAATTTGCAATGGCAAACCAGATTTTTGGTGAATGTTGCCATCTTACTGCGAATTTGTGCATATGTGTACATGTGGATGAAAATATTAGCAATCACCTAAAAAATATCACATAAAATTGCTATCATCATGTGTTGCCATAAAAGCTCAGGTCCACTACTCACTTCTTCATGCTAAAAGAAAAGCAGCATCGTCAGCCCATGTGAATAGATAGTAGTATAATATCACGGTGGTGGTGAGGCCCCGTCACCATCGCCCACACTAACCTAAGATGATTTGCCACACTCCTGTACTTCCCAGCACAGTAATCGATGTGGTAAAACCCAGTATGGTCGCTGTAGTTTGGTTATTAAAAGCTACTCGCATTCCCCACATTCACTCATTTCTGTCAGGAGAAGTGAATATGCAGTTCATACATCATCAGGACAGACATCTAAGAATGCTGTTCAGGACAGAAGCTGCTCACAGACCAGAGGTGGCCATTTTACAAGGTTCAATCAAAAAGTTGTTGCAAATGAACAGAGTGCAGCATGGTCATGCGCATGCAGCAGGAGCAAGCAGTGTAATACAGTTCCCAATGTTGACAGTGTCCCAGAACTTTGTGATTGCACCTTGTACAAGGAGACAATTTTTACAGCAAAGTGAAAAAGTGCAGTTAGCATGAATGTAAGCAGGTGCTTCTAAGTACCTTTCAGTCCCAGTTACTGAATGCTAAGCACTGCAGATTTCCTTTTTCCTCCAACATGAAAGGCTAATACCAGCAGCTCTGACAGTAGTTCCAACTGCAAGGATCGTCCTAATACATTGTTGTTTCTGAGACTTGTATAGTGGACGTTCCACATACATGGATTTAAAAATGTGTAATGATGTTCATTTAGCATTTATGGAAAGAGTCTTTGCAACTTTTCAACACAGGAAAGTCTCCCGGATTGTGAGTTTTACAGTTTCTCAGTAACATGACAAGCAGTATTTTAACTTTTAGAAAGAGGCTGTTGAAGGAATGACTGTTTCTGTCATGCCTTGTACAATGGTGGACCCAAATGCAGACACGATAAAGTTCAAACTTAAATTTTTATTTACAGTGAAGGGAGAGAAGTGAGCCAGTAAGTTGTTGTCCAGAGCAGGAAACAAACTCTGTCACTGTGGGGGAGGCACAGTGTTAACCCAGTGAGCAACAGGGACGCTCAGGGCAGCAGGCTGACTGGAGCAGGGAAGATGATCACAGAGACAGCATGTATGTGAAGGCAGCAGTGGGCTGAATGATGGCTGAACTGACTTGAAGGAGGCAGATAGGTTTCCTGTGAGAAGAGGGAAAAGGAGATGAACATGGGATAGGCAAATAAAACAAGAGAGAGCAACTTAGGAGCAAAATATAAAGAGAGGCCAAGAATGAGTGCTACTGCAATGCTGGAAACAACGAACTGGTGATGAGTTGGAGTGAAGCCGGGGTTTAAATGCTGGAGATGATGTTGATCAGCCAGTCAATCAGCCAGTCGCGCGGCCAGATCAAGTGCCACTGTAGCAGGAAACAAACAAACACACACACATACACAGAGACAGAGAGAAAGGGAGAGAGAGGAAGGCATGTACGGCCCAACTGTGACAGTGCCCCCCCCTCAATGGGCGCCTCCAGGCGTCCCACCAGGCTTGTTAGGATGTGCTTAGTGGAAGTCTCAGATGAGTGTGGGGTTAAGGATAAGGGAGCGGGATACCCAGGAGCATTCTTCAGGACTGTACCCTGCCCAGTTGACAAGGTACTGGAGACTGTGACCTCTGTGGCATATGTCCAGGAGCCTGCAAAAAGTGTAGGCAGGATGGTTATCCACAACCCAGGCAGGTGGAGGGGGTTTGGCCGGAGGGCTCAGGGTACTGGTGATGATGGGTTTTAACTTGGAAACATGAAATGTGGGATGAATGCTGAAGGATTTAGGCAGCTTGAAGCGAAAAGGAGGCATGGTTGATGCTCTCGACTTTGAAGGGGCCTATGAACCGGGGGGAGGGCAAGCTTCTTTGCCTTGGCCTTGAGGGGTATATCCTTGGCTGAGAGCCACACTTTTTGCCTTGGCTCATAGTTGTGGGCCAGAGTCTGATGCTGATCCACCAGGCATCGGTTGCGGTCGATGGAGCGAGAGGAGGGCTGCCAGAGCTTCTCACCATATCTTGTGACAACGATGTAGGTGGACCTGGACTGTGGGGACTACAATATCCTCTTCATAAGTTGGGAAGAGTGTTGGCTGGTACCTCAGGGAGGCCTCAAAAGGGGACAAGCCAGTAGCAGAAGAGGACAGGGAGTTGTGGGCATACTCAATCCAGGCCAGGTGATAGCTCCAGGTAGTGGGATTCCTAGCTGAAACACAGCGTCGGGCAGCCTCAAGCTCTTGATTGGTCCACTCTATTTGACCATTTGTTTGATGGTGGACCAATCAAGAGCTTGCAGCTCTTGACAGCAGGCTAGCAATAGCCCCTAAGGCTTGGCAGAAGGTTTTCCACACTTGTGAGATAAATTGAGGGCCTCTGTTGGAGACAATGTCAGTGGAGTCAAAACACATTTTGGATGAGTAAGTCCGCTGTCTCTCTGGCAGAGGGGAGCTTGGGCAAGGCAACAAAGTGGGCTGCCTTAGAGAAGCGGTCCACTATGGTCAGGATAACAGTGTTCTGGGAGGATGGTAAACCAGTAACATAGTCGAGAGTAATGTGTGACCAAGGGCAGCTAGGGATGGGTAAGGGACGTAGCAGCCCCGCTGGGGGTCGTTGGGAAGTCTTGCTGCGGGCACAGGTGGAACAGGCTGTGACAAAAGACTGGGTATCAGCTTCCATAGAGAGCCACCAGAAGTACCTTTTTAGGAGGGAGAGGGTGCAATTGGAACCAGAGTGGCGAAAGAACCGAGAAGTGTGAACCCACTGGAGGACTTTGGATCGGATGTAATCTAAGACAAACAACTGGCCAGGGGGGCCATTGCCATGGTGTGGTTGGGTTCGCTGAGCCTCCATGATGGCATTCTGGATCTCCCAGGTGACGGCAGCCACTACAGAGGAGGCTGGGATAATGGGATCAGGACTGAAGGAACAATCTTCTGGGAGTACAAGTGGGAGAGGGCATCAAGATTGCCAGTTTTTGGAGCCCGGGCGCTAGGTGAGGGTAAATTGAAACTGGCCAAAGAACAGGGCACATCAAGCCTGACCCCAGGCTCAGAAACATCCACCTCCACAATAAACTGGTTGGAGAGGACTGGTTGCATGAAGATGAGGCAGTGGAGAAATGTTTCTTTAGTTCCTTAAAACCTGCTTCAGCTTCAGAGGTCCAATGGAAAGACTTTGCTAGAGAGGTGAGGTGAGTGAGGGGTAACGAATCCTGACTAGGTGGTAGGCGTTCTGCAGGTCCAATTTCGTGAAGATGGTAACCCTGTTGAAAGTTTCAAAGGTGGAACTGAGGAGAGGCAAGGAGTATTTGTTCTTGATGGTAACGTTGTCAAGGCCACAGTAATCTATGCAAGGGCGGAGCAAACCATCTTTTTTGCCCATAAAGAACAAACCAGCTCAGCTGCGAGCATACAGAACTCCACCGTATATTACGCCACACCGCAGGAGCTCTGATGGAGCTTGAGAAATTTTTTGGCAGCCTCCTTGCCTTAGACGGGGTGGTCAAAGACCTTGCACATCTCGGACATGAAGCTCTGAAAGAAGAAACACAGGTCAGGTTGCTGTTCCCACATTGCCGTGGCCCAATCTAAGGCCTTATCCCTGAGTAGCCCCATAATGAAAGTGATCTTTGACTTATCTGAGTTGAAGGTCTGGGGTTGCTGTTCAAACGTGAGGGAGCACTGCAGTAGGAGGCCCTGGCACCTTCCTAGTTCTCCCGAGCAATGAGCCGACACTGGTAGGGGAGGATGTCTGGGATGGAGTGGTGGAGTAGAGGGAGGAGGACCCGGTCAGGAAGGTTGTGGTTGATTCTCTGGGGTTGGGAGCTATGGGGTTCGGGCCACTTGGGTCTCTAGCTGGGCGACTAGGGTGGTCAGGTTGTGGAGACTCTCCGTGAGGTGCCATCAGTCAGCCAGTTGCACGCCCAGATCACGTGCCGCTGTAGTGGGAAACAAACACACACACACAGAGAAAGAGGAAGGCATGTACGGCCAAACCATGACAGTTTATAGCTGATATAAGTGAGAACAGGAACTAAAATGTTTCTACATTACATATAACTATAAAATTAAAAAGTATGATGTGTCTTTCTTGAATAAACGAAAAAAGGTTAGTGCTGGCAGATTATGCTGGTATAAGAGGAATAAAACACATCAGGATGTGTTGCGAGAGGAAAATAATCATCTTTGACCAAGAACACTGTGTGGATATTTAAATGCAGATAGCCAGTGAGATCGTAATTACTTTTACTACTATTCTGAGAACAGCTCTGGCAGATTTGACTCCTTCTCATGGGACTTGGCTTCCCCTCCAGTCTACAGATCATTACTGCACCTGTATATGTGCCACTATAGAGCCTTGGTTTGAATTTCCATTGAGGTTTCAGTCAACGTGAGCGTCCAAATATTTTAAATGATTTTTTGTTTCGGTGGACAGCCAGTGTATTTTATTCTAGGGTTCTGACATGCTGTCACAGAGCTTCGGTTTATAGTTTGGATAAACCAGTCTCAGTTTTCCGTTATCAGAGGACACGAATGCCAATTGATTATCAAATTTTCGAATCCCAAGCAGGAATGGAGGGAGAGCGAAAGAGAGAAAGGAGGAGATATAGAGAGAGACAGACAGAGAAATCTGGTCCTCCTATCACACCACTGTGGAGCAGTTCGCGGTCATCTATCTTGTACAGAGTTTCATAGACACAATGTATCTTAAAGCAAGATGGAATTTCATACAGGCATGATGGCTTTTTTCCCTCTTCACTGAACTCTTTAACTTCTCTTTCAATTCTCTCTCTTTATCTCCCTGTCTTTCTGTTTATCTCTGTGATCTTTTGTCATATGGCTTTTAGGGTTTTTTTTGTTTTTTAATCCTTCAGATTAACTCAGGAATGCAGTACACTAGTTTAATGTTGCAAACTAGTTTCAATGGCTGACACCATGCAAAATGCTCCAAAAGGCTTCAGGATGTTCATCTCTGTTGTTTAGTGTGATGGTGCAAATCTGTTGCCAGCCACAGTTACAACAAAGGCTTGTCATGTAGTAATGTGCGAATTTACCAAGAGATCAGTAAACCACAGTGTGATGCTCTTTTCTCATGCCATCAGCCTCCTACTCTGTTGTGTAAAGAAAGTAAACTGCAAAAATGCACATCCTACAATCTACATCACATTCACACATTCATCAGTCTAAGTCAAGTAAATGTATCAAAAAGTATTTTATAATTAATCAATAAATGCAGTGAAAATATAAGAAATGTATATGAAATGTTTATTATTATTATTATTATTATTATTATTATTATTATTATTAATATTATTATTATTATTTGTACTAAAATAATGTTAAAAAGTAAATATTATAAGATTGTTATTGAATTAATTATTAAATTGTTATTAAAATGATATTAAAACAAGCACAATCTTACAACCTCAAGAAAAGAAATACATAATTCATTCAATAAAAGGGTTCTTTTAGGGTTCTTTGGATAGATAATAGTTCTTAGCAGAGGACCTTTAAGGGTGACGGATGTAACCTGGTCCACAGTGTTACAATCTTAGATTTAAAAAAAAAATCTAAGATTGTAGAACTAAGGTGGATCCTCTGGTAGATCTCATAAAAGTCCTATGTCAAATCCTCCAACGGAGGGTTCTAAGAAGAACCGTTTTAGAAAATATTTCACGTAAAGCCTGTTTAGAAAGCACTCCACTTAGAAACTACAGATAACAATTTATTCACACAGCATATATTGTTTGATAGTTAATGGTAGTAATGTCTAGTACCATTAATTATAAAAAGAATTACCCTGAAAAGCTTTTCTCTGTAAGAGTGTAGTCAATTCCTAAATATACTTGATCAGCCATGTCTGACATTTGTTACTTAGTGTTGCACTGGAGCTATGAAACTAATATAGCTATCAGGTATTGACAGCTTAATGTCTAATATAGCTATCAGATAATGATAGCCACCATTTTAACTAAATGCTTACATCATTACGTAGCTGGAGTTTAGTATCTCAAACAGACTTGCGAATGTGGTTTCTCACCATCTATGACACACTGTTATCTATAAAAATGTACCAGACGACGTTGCAGTGTTAAAAACAGCAGCGGCCATCTTGAATTTCTTTCTTCCTCTACACAAGCCTCAGGTTCTGGTAAAGGGTGAGTTTCTACACAGAAGCCCTTAAACCACAGTGTGATGCTTTTTTCCCCATGCCAGCAGCCTCCTACTCTCACCCTGCTGTTCACGGTTTTTGTTTGACGGAGTAACCACAAGATAGTCCTTGATTAAAATGCAAAGACTGAAATGTACATCGGTGATTTGGTGGAGTCAAATGTGATGATTTATGTGTGCAGTTTACATGATGCTAATCTGACAGCTTTATGCTTTCCTCTACTTGTTCACAACATTAGCCTCATAGCTACAGTGCAAAACTAAAGCGGCAAACTGTGGGTTCACCAAAAAGTTCTTTGCTAATCAGGTAGATTTGGGGTGCGTGGAACAAGGGCTGGGCGATATAATTGAAGAATTTATCACAATAAAATGTTTTATTTCAGTCGATATCAATAATTATTGATCCATTTTAATGACCTATTTGTAATAATTACCAGGAGAAAGAAGGTTGAAATTAACTACTTTATTTTGACTTTAGACACCTTACTTTTATCAACAGTTTCCTCTGGTATCGTATTCACAGTGTTTCCCGCACACAGACGTTACTATGGCGGGCAGGACTTAAATTTGGTAACCCATTTTAACAAATTGTCACGTCTGCAACTGCGCGCACTTAAGACTCCACTTCCCAGAGTTCGCAGAGGCCTTCAAATATGGCCGCTGCAGACTACAACAACCATCCTGCACCTCACCTCTCTCAGTCTCTGGAATACTGATTATCACGCACACCTGTTCATGATCACAGCCTCGTCACCGCTGCATATATAAGGACTTTCAGTTCTCAAAGACTTTGCAAAGTAAATGCTCAGTGTCCCTGTGCCTGACCCTACCAAGCCTTGTTATTTTGTGCTGTTTATTTGGTTATTGACCCAGTTTGTACTTTGATTACTGCTTATAGTC
>JAOTRR010000043.1:3341162-3353025 GCA_028570945.1 Gogo arcuatus | reverse complement strand
AACAGGAGTCTTACAATCAAGAACAAGTTCCTATTAAAGTGGCCGGTGAGTGTATGTTTTTAATATTAAAACTTACATTTCAGCATGACATTTTGTAGCTATATCTAATTATAAGAAGTTAAAAATGCACTTGGGTCCAAGGTCACAATCACACATAACTGAGACACACCTTTTTTTGTTTGTTTCTGACAGACTCCACTCCATGCGCTAAAATCCCGAACAACTATGCATCTTTACTGTGAGTACTTA
Source organism: Gogo arcuatus (assembly GCA_028570945.1). Taxonomy (NCBI): domain Eukaryota; kingdom Metazoa; phylum Chordata; class Actinopteri; order Siluriformes; family Anchariidae; genus Gogo; species Gogo arcuatus. The sequence goes on along the minus strand of JAOTRR010000043.1, from coordinate 3,352,776 downwards.
ACTCAGTTCTGAATACAGCCCAGTGTGAATGTGAATGTGTAATTCTTGTAAATTGAGTGTGAAATATCCACAAGTGTGCCACATGAATGACAAATAGCATACTTATTTTACCTTTATTGTTTCTGTTAACACCAACAGCCTTGGCAAAACACATGCTTATTAGCTGAGTCATCATATTAACACCGCATGTGATTGTCCATCACTTTTCACTGAGGCATTTGGATTGTTTGATTTTATTTTGTTCATCATCATTTGTCCTCTTCTTGATCATACGTTGGTGCATCCAGCCTAGTAAAGCATCTGCATGGTGAGAATAGATAAAGCATTATTATTATTATTATTATTATTATTATTAACAGGATTTATATATTGAGGTCTGAGATAAACCAGCATAAAGACAGTCAAGCAAACAAAACGGGGCATTCCCAAGTGTGTATTTCTGGACGATGCTACACTGCTCTCCATTGCATTGGTGCACTTATTTCGGCCTTAGTTTCACTTCTATTCAATTTTATTCCTGCCAAAGAGGTCAGAAACACATTCATCCAAGCATGTGCTTTTAAATATTAATGTACGCCATCAGTCCTCATCTGCCTAATGTCCTGCAGTGTCCAATTAAGGTGGAACTCTCCGGAGAGTGCGTATGGGACATTCTGACCCATCGTTCACCCACTTTCAGGCAGATTCAGATGGGTTTATGTACCCCTGTTGTACTCTTACATGTACATTTACATTTATTCAGTGAGCAGGAGCTTTTATCCAAAGTGACTGATCCAACCCAGTGAGTCATGAAGGCTGCAGTATCCACAACTCGGAATAAACACTGTCATGAACATTACATCCTTGAGATGCCCATTTTCAAACAGGTACTGATCCGGGATCCAAATTTTTATCTTCTTCGTACAAGCGACTAGTCTCATTTCTTCATCCTGTGTGTAAATGTTTTTGTATGCCAAACCACACTAAAATTTCCTGCCAGATTTACGTTTCAGTAACACTGATTTTCTTTGTACTTACAGCCCTAAATTACTAAGCGCATTCACTGTACAGCTGATTTGCATTTAGTGACACCCACAAAACTTCATAACAGCCAAAGCTCACAGAGAGCTGAAAATGACAAAATGGTAGCTATAAGGTAAAAGAGCACCACCTGAACGTGATGTGCGCTAAATCTTCCAGTAATGCAGCTCAGCCACTGCAGCGTGTCAGGGACCATAGATACACACAAACTCTTCCTGCTTTTATAGAACACCATTTTTTTTGTTCTGTTCGATTAGCTAGTCTTATTTATCTTAATCTATGGATTTCTTTTAGATTGCACAATTTGTTTTCAGTATTTTGTGTGCTTAATTGAAATAAATAAGCGATTTAGACTTGACACCCTAATCCATGTCATTATACGATTAGCAGCTGATTAATCAAGGTTCACATTACTGAATTTCAGTAAACTCAGGAGTTACTTTAGGATATGAATGTTTTTACCAACCAATTCTTTTTTCGTGAATACCACATTTCTTGTGTAAATGCTCCTATGAACAATTTACAGATAAATTAGTTAATATCCAGCTCAATAAACGAGAACCACTGTTACTTTAATGTTGACATAAAAATGATGTAAATCAACTTATTCGAGCATAATACTCAGGTGTACTATGAAAAATGAATATCCAGGTAAATTAACTGATCCATTATAGTTAAAATGTTTTGTCCACCAATTAAAGATTCTTTACCAACTTATACTTTATATGTTAACATCAGGAACAATGACTATATAGCAGCCAATGAACAGCCCCCAAAATGGATTTATATAGGTGTGCTAAGGCTTGAAATGACCCGCTGGTCTTAAATAAGGTATTTTGGTAGGACAAAACTCATTTTTGCTCTTTGTTTCAGCTTTCCAATACTGACAAAAAGGAATCCTAATATAAACTATGAAACTACTTGTAGGCGATTTATAATTTTACAGTACGGGTTTGTATACATTTCACATAAGACACAAAGAAATTTGACCCGAAAGAAGTGCTCTTTAAAAATCATTAGCATCACCTCACACCCTGCCCCTTCACTTCAGAGGCCCACTCTGTGCCCTTCACCTCTCCACACTGCTTCATCCATCTTTTCAACAGTGGAAAAAGAAGAAAGAACAAATGACATGCCGTCCTAATCGCTGTCCTAATCAATGCCATTACTGCCACACTCTTCCCCAGGTCCAGCATCTTCACCTCTGGGGTCGCGAAAAGGTCCGGCCATGCTCAGACACATGCATCAAGGTCAAGTTCAAGGTCAAGGGTTGAAGGTTCCATTTCCAGAGAAAAAGGTCCCAGCTGTGCAGGGGTGTACACGTCTACCGGGCAAACCGCAGGTCCGTCTGGGCAAGTATGAGGTCGTGACCCCAGCTTTTGTCCTTAAGCAGTGAGTGCCTATTTCCTGATGTTCCTGCAATCAGGCACGTGGCATGGACAAGCTGCTAGAGAGAGGAAACACGTCGTTGAAGACAATGAGTCTCCCTGTTATTCTGCCTGAGTGGCCAAAGAGGGGTCACATTCAGCATCAGCCTACACTATTAAGCAGACATTTGAGCCAATGATTAGTAGCAGTAATGTCTCACCAAATGTTCAATTGACCTGCAATATCAGCTATCATCTAACCGTATGTCCAAAAAATATCTGCGCCAAATTCATTATACAGTTAAAAAAAATGTCATTTTATAGCCATATCCAAAAGCATCATGGACTCCTGCAGTGCCCACCCATGTATTGTGCCATTTGAGGACACACTGTGGATAGATGTGATTTGGGACACACCCATAATAGGCTGGTGATGGTGAGACAGATGCATTGGTGTTTCTTAGACAGGATGTGACTATTCCATCACAGTGACAAGATCAATCTTCTAATTTAATGGTATGATAGAAAATTGCTTGATGAATGCTTGATTCTCCAGTGTAGGGTACAGCGATAGAGAAATATTTTTATGGGCATGGCAGGGATCAACAGAGATTACTAAAAAGTGCGGCTTACCTGTTCAGTGTACTACCTGTCCTCCCTGTAGAACTTTTCCAGGCCAGTAATCAAGTATGCAAACCAAAAATAGGGTGTTTGTGTGTGTGTTTAACATGGTCTCACAGCTTCACAGTTGGAAGAACAACTTGGTTTTTGTAAACCATTACAAAGGTTAAGGTTTGGGTCAGTGGTTGCATTTTAGAAAAAAACGGTTAACCTGAGAAGGTTCTTTGATGGGAACCCATAAAGGTTCTGTGTGGAACAATACTTCAGTTTTGCTTGATTTAGGATTTTGTTTATTTCATCTTCAAATAAATCCAAATCTCAAAATTTGTTTGCTTGTGTGATGTTTATGCCCTACATTTGATATACCAGAATGATACTGTACACCCTACCTAGTGCCCTATGTTCATAGAACAGTGCTGGAGCCACACAAAAAATGTGTAACTCCTTATGATTTTGATTCACTCTGCGTCATGTTCAGTAGTTTTCTGGGAAAAGTTAAGCACTATTTAACATCAAATGATATGTGGCAGGCTTAATTTCATAAGAATTTGTATTTTACACTTCGTCCTTGTCACCTCCTGATAACTTGTAGAAAACATGTATTATTTATGTTTAGTTTTATTCATCTTCAGTAATCACTTTATTCTGGTCAGGGTTGGGTGGATTGGGAGTCTATCCCAGGAACACTAGATACAAGATGGGAACACACCCTGGATTGGACAGCAGGTGTGGTGTGATGTAATATGGTAATTGGGAAATACGGCATACGGAAAGAATCAGATTTGGCTTTTTTTCTGTGCCATAAGCTGTAGTATAAGAATGGAGCATTCATACTTTTTCTCATGGTATTGTTTAAAAATGTTTCTCCCTCACTCAAATGACTTCCTACAAATTTCTCATGAGATTGGTGTGGTCGGTGTGTTAGTCACTGTACACGCCATCCACTCTCCGATGGCTTGTATACTTTCCTGTCATATCCAGAAACCCAAGAATACTTGATCTTTGATCTTTCAACATACATGTGAGTCACACTGTAAACTCAGTGTGTTCCACGCACTCTGATTGGCATGCTGGGGAAACACTATCAATCTCTCACTTGATTAAATAAAAGTGTGAGATTTGCCAACTAGAGACTTTTCCATACTGGAAACTTTATTTCCAAATCCAAATCACATCCAAATGTCAGCATCTGAATCAAAGCTTGATTGACCTCCAGGAGTCCTCTTGTAAAGCATCTGGTTAACAGAGAATATACAGGAAAAGCAGAAATTAATATAATATACACATAAATACCTAAATGAATGGATTTAAGCTGCTGTGAATTCCCCAGGTGTTCTGGTTGCTCAGTGTTTAGTCTGGGGCTTTTTGTTAAATCACTATTCAGCATTGTCCTGAAGGGTCTATTGGGGGTTTTTTTCTTCCAAGAAATGTTATTTATCAGTAGTCTACCATGTGATGAATGGTGGCATGAGAGGGATATTCCAGGTCATAATCAGACAAGAAGTCATCTAACGTACACTATATCTCCTGATTACTGATTTCACCTAGGATGAAACGTGTACCACTGCCAAGCCACTGCAAGTTTGTGCTCTACTTCTGGTATTTGTTTTCTTGTATTTTGGACTTCTTCCCAATTTTGTACTGTATTTGGATTGGCCTTTGTGATTTGCCTTTGTTTGTATAAAAGTGTTCCTTAAGGGTTCCTTGTAGAACAATGGAAAAGTATGATGGAGTGTCATTCTTTAATAAATAAAAAAACTGTAATTGGAAAAATTGCCATGGTATAAGAGGAATTAAACACTCTGTTTCACATAGGGATGCATCACACCACCTCATGGTTGTTTATTTTCCTATAACATCATGTTCCTAAATATTTTATTCCTTAGTTATGCAAAATAAGTCACTATAGCCAACTGGAAATTACTAAACTGGCACCCCTGATAAAAAATGTTTTTAAAAACATGAATGGTTGCAGTGTATCTCTTAGATTTGGGATGTAGGTTAACAGTTTACAGACTTTGCACTGGGACTTTGCAGTGACCTGTCTACAATGCTGATGACAACACAGTGTCATGTGTTCTCCTGGTTACAGTTATAAAGTAGAACAGTTCTGTTGTGAAGCAAAAGGTTATAGTAAATAAAACAAGCTGAATGAGAAAGCCTCTTTTCTAAATTTTCTAAATCGCCATTTCTCTCCATCTCTCTATACAAACACACAAATTATACAAGGGTTTCTGCAGCATTCATAACAGCTGCATTAACCACACAACCTCCTTTCAGAACCTGCCAAACCTATGAGAGAGAAAAAGAGAGAGACTTTAAAGGAAATGTAGGGGTTCTGGACTTGGTGTTCAAGAAACCATAAGGAGATTGGGAGCGTTATTAGTGTGCCTTGAAGCTCATCCTGTAATTCTCCTTTCTCCTTTCTACCCTTCATTCCAGTTCCCACCACTGCCCTGAAATATAGTTTATTGAACTGTTAACCTCTGCATTTTTAACAGTTGACAGGCTTATCAGTATTCGGATTTCAAAAGCAGCAAAATGATTGCAAGTTTATTTAGGCAATACCAAGCTATTCATTACTGGTCAATTTTCACTCTTTAAGACAACAAAGGCCAAATTATGCTCCGCAAGTAAACATATAATCTTAAAGAAAGCCTATAATCCAGCAGCTACAGCCTCTCAAAACCCTACAATCCAATGTCATACACAAAAGCTCCTCCCGGGAAGTGAAGCCTTTGTGGTTGTAAATGAACATCACATGCAAGTGAGAAGAAACTCAAGCCACTACAGACACCGCTGCTTCCCACGACTTGCCTTCCTGTTGACCTTGATCATGTGACCAGAAGTAGGAAGCTGGCTTTGAGAATGCTGCTGGGGTTTTTGGATTTAAAGTTTGGTCATTTTCACATGGCCAAAATGGACACTGCTATTCTGTTTGTCTCCTCAGCAGCCACGTTGGTTTCTCTAAACAATAGTTCTTACTCTGGGGGGAAAAAAAGGAAAGAAAAAGAAACATCATGCCCAATCAGTATTCCAGTCAGGCCTGTCCCAGTCATACAGTCAGAGTGCACGATCAAGAACTATTTTATTTTTTATCATTTAATAGAAAACAAATGCAAAATTAACCCTTTATGATTCACCTTTTAAGACAGCATCGCTGCACATTTTCTACAGTTTATTTTACAGCAATTTGAGATTACTATTTGATTACCGATTTGAGAGGAAATGTCACTTCGCAAATTTACAGTTTTGGGCTTGTTTGCAGGAAATCAGGTGTTTTTAAATCATATTCACTTCCTACATTAATATATATGTCTTTGACTTTAACCTCTTTAAATTTGTCTTGTACAAATATAACCATCATCCACTGTTACTTTTAAAGTTTTAAAGTGCTTTCACTTTCAGGCAATTTACATATTTATGATGAGGAAGTCTCTCGAGAAAACATTGTATGAAGTTACCTTCAACTGTCATTTGAACATCTGCACCTGAATTTCCCAGAAATCCTTTAGTTTTTGTGCATTTTAAAGACCCTTTATTCTGAAGCACTCTTCATCAGAAATGTAGATATACTCAAATTTTATTCATACCACATTATCCTCCTACGCAACTCCAGGCTTTCTGATACTCTTGACACAAAATGAATGAGGTGTATGAAATAGGTGTCCGGAGGGTGATCCACACTATTATTATTCTTTTTTTTTTTTTTTTTTACTGAGACTCTAACTTTCCCTGTTGGTTTTCTTTAATATTTCTCACAGCTGGACTGAGTTTTGGGGAATCAGAGGCTTTTGAATGCAGATCTCTAGAAGGTTTAAGTGGCATACAGAATCTTATAGTGGAGCCCTCAAGAGAGACACACAGTAAAGCCACAACTCATGCACACTCCTCTGCACATTTTTTTCTGAACATCTATTTTTCTCCTAAGTGTTTATATATATATATATATATATATATATATGTATTTGCCATGTCTGGTGCCATCTCATGTTCTTTCCTGCTTTTTTCCAGCTTACCGTTGCACTTATTCTCTTGGTTTATTTTCAAAAACTAAAAACCACTGTAATAGCAGGCAGAAATACTAAATCTAAAAAACTCAAACACAAACAAAAGTTAAAATATGACAAGGATTTTGAACTTGACTTGACAGACTAGGACCTTTTCTTAACTTTATCCACAGCTATTGATCTGCATGCACGATGGACACAGTGCTGTCATGACGACATGACAGAATGGCTGTGAATTCTGACTGGGTTTCCCATATTTTATTTTAATAAAACTTAATAGCGTATACTATTTATTAATGTTGTTGGCACATATTACTTCAATTAATAACAAGCTTTAAAATGACATATACTGTAGGTACAACCCCAAATCACTGGCTTAGATGAAATAGCTTCAGCAGAAAAGGAAATATTGATTAATTTGATGAATAGTATATTTAAAAATGCTTTGAAACCTCATGTTTTATTGATTATTGAAAATTTTGGTAGCTATGGCTGCAGACATCGATGCTTAAAGTCACTAATACCAAGAATAGTTCACTGAGGTCTGCAAAGGAAGTATTAAACTAAGGGACAGCATTACTTCTGTGTTCTGATACATTTATAAGCAATGAGTCAACCGAATCAACTAAACGGAAGTTGAAATTAAGGTCGTGGTGAGACCTGATAAACAAAATCACTTGGCAAACTGATAAAGATGTGTGAAACAAGTGCGTGGAGATAGTGTAAGGCACTGAAATGCTGAGACATGACAGTAACATGCACTAAAGCGAACGTGTAAAAATAATGTGCTCTCTACTTCTCCCAGTTTCAAACCCGTACATGTAGAGATAAACTGCCTTTGCCGAACGCAGACTCAATACCATCCTCTTGTGGTTCCTTGTAAAACACTTCAGCATGCCGCAGTTTTACTTCTGAAATGAGATTTCAAAATGAAAAGCTTTCAAAATTTTTCAAAGAAATGTTTTGATGGTTTATTAGATGGCATGTAACAGGAAGATGCACCATCTGCTTTAAAATACTTTCTCTTTCAGTTTGAAACAGTCAGATCTGACAAGTAGGTCAAAAGATGGATGGGGGAATTTGGGAAGAAAATTTATAGAAGTGTATATTTGCATTTTGGAATTTGTGTCAAATTTGGTCATCTGATTTTAGGCAGAATGGAAAAACTAAATACTAATGTTAAAGGTTTGATTTGGATGTTTCTCATAACCTTGTAGAATAATGCAGAAATTAAAAGGCAGTTATCGTGCTAGGAAGCAGGAGGTTGTGAGTTCAAATATCACTGCTGGACTCTTGAGCAAGGCCTTGAAACCTCACCTGCATGTTTAGATTTGTTCTATCTCAATTCTAAGTTGCTTTGGATAAAAGCATCTGGCGAATGAATAAATGGAAATGCATGCAAATGTAAATGTCCCTTTTTTAAATGACATCCCTTCATCAATGTGAGCAGGGAGGAATAGAAAAAGAGAGAGAGACAGAGAGAGGATGAATGGAAATCAGTGAAAAGGCTTCATGTTACATGCACTGACATGCTTGTTTATTTCAGGGCCTGCACCTTCTGATTTCTGGTCCGCGAGTGTAAATTACATGTCGCCACCATTAAATATTAAACCCAATCAGCGCTTAATTATTGATGCCATTGCCTTTTATGTGAGCGTGCCATTGGTAGTCGAGGCATCTGGCAAATGCTTTTCCTGCATTAGGATCTCCTTGAGGTTAGTCTTTCTAGCCACGATTCCTGCCCAGTTCTCTTTGGTTTCAGGCTTGTCGATTGCAGGAAGTCAGTAAAAGAGAGGAAAGCGGCCGAGGACTGTATCATCTCGGGCAGTTATGGCCACTCCGAGGAGTGTAAGTGCCTCAGAAAACCACAGCTGAGTGCCGGCTGCAGACGCAAAGACACTCAAGTCACCAGGAGCATCTGTAACGATTGCTGTGGAGTGGTGGGTGAGGTTGTAGAAGGTGGTTTCCCACAATTCTTTTTGGAGACGGCCGATAGCTCTTTCGTCTTCTGATGGAAGTGCCGTTGTGTTTGGTTTCTCACACATACCACTCAAGTGATGCTTAATGTTATTACATGTAATCAAATAATAATAAGACAGAAATTGTTCCAGAGCATTCAGAAGAGCTTCCCAAACTTGTAGGTAGGAGATTTTGGACAGCATACAAATAGCGTTCCTTCTTCATCATGAACAATTACACATATTATCATTCCTACTCACTTAAATAGTTATATAGAGGGCACTCTTCCATTCTCAAATCTGATTGGTCAGAATGTGTTGATTAATTTTGTGTAACAGCAGCTCTGACAGTTGTTCCAGCTGCAAATCTCAGGCTTACAGTAATGCGCTTGTTCTAGTAAGATATCGTTTCTATAGTAACAAGGTGCTTGGACACTTTAATCTTAATAATAAACAGATTTTTCAAAAGTATTATTTAAAGGTTGGTAAAGTTAAACTTTCAGTAAGGACACATCTACAGTATGTTGAAATTATGGAAGGAGTCCCCAGTTTCAGTGCTTTGTAACAGTCCAGTCAGTGGTAAAACTTTAAACATTACTATAAATGGATAGAACTTTATAAATGTGTTGTAATCTTCTTTAAGAAATAAACACTTCTTCAAACTGAAAAAGTGACAAACTGCTGTTTTAGGAATAAAAGGTTAAGGTTAAGGTTAGGCTTAGGGGTGAGGTAGCATAGGACTATGGAAGGGAATAAAGCATGTTGAGCTGCACTGTTATTGGAAAATAATCATCTTTCAGGTGGTAACAGTAACTCCAAAGAGGCAGTTAAAGCATAAATACATAGCAATTAATAAAGGTGTGTAGGAGGGACAATCAATTTCTGCCCCCCCCCCCCTTTTGTTTTTAAACCAAAGACAACAACCACCCAGTTGGTAAAGATTGACACTGGCTTTGTGTCTGTAGTTGTGGGAAAATCACCAATTGGCAACTCTTTGTAGTGTAGATTACAAACCACATAACCAATATGAGCCAATTAAGTAAGCAGTTTAGGTTCTCTGGGCTTTTCTGTGATCCCAGATCCTATATTTGATGCATGAATGAATCGATGATTGGGTGGGTGGATACGAAGACTGACAAACAACTGGGTGGATAGATGGACACTATAAAATGTCACTCTTGGTAATAATCATCTGATCTTGTTCTTAAACAGATATCTACATATTTAGTATATGTTAATGTTGAATATTAGGGCAGAGGGAAGTGGGTGAATGTGGGGACTGTAGAAGTCTAATTTCAGAGGTGGCCTACATTACCATAGAGGCCCATTGAACACAGCTACAGTGTGTTTGATGCTCAGCCACTCAATGGCCCTTTTCATCCAAACCATCTCAAACCCAAAAGTCAGGAGAGACGTTAAAGAGAAAGCCTGTCTAGCTTGCCTGAAAATATTTTCCAAAACAGAAATAAATAGTCCACGAGGTATCGTATAAAAATTCACTTTTTTTTTTTTTTGAATAAATGCAAGGCAACAAGAAACATTTGGTCAGTGAGTCAGACCTGATATTCAGCAGTAAATAAGATTCAAAAGTCTGGCTCTGTAACCAAGAGCTAATCAAAGTCTAATATAGGTTAGTTGATAATCATTATTAGAGCTGATTTGTGTGTGAAATTGCACCCTAGTCACTATATAGGGCACATTATTTGCATATTAGGAGGTTTGCCATGTTGTAGGCTTGTTTGAAAGCATGCTTAATCAATGCAGAAGACCCATAATGCACTTCAGTTGTAGGAAATGCAGTATAGGGCTTATAAAGACTGATATTAGCTGTGTACGTAAGTAAGGAAGGAAACCCAGTTATTAATTATGATAATTAATGATGAATAGTGGAATGGAATACGATAAATACTTAAATAGTTGTCTCTGACATTTTGTGCCCTGCAGTCACCTCAAACGTAAAGGTCAGATTGATGAAAAAAAAGAAAGTAAGAAAAAAAATCCCCTCGGTCTGTTTAATGTCCACACAGTGACTGTTACTGAACTGCAGGAGTTGAATAACCACAGCAAAGAGAAGGAGAGAGAGAAAGAGGAAGAAAAAATATTTTTATTTTAGTTAAAATTATAAGGTGTGCATCTATGAGGATTTGTGGGTGCGCCGTGTGTGTGTGTGTGCTTAGTGCCCATCTCTCATGCCCACATCCAGACAGTACGGCCCACCCATAGAGAAGAGCTGAGAGAAGCACTATTCTCTGTACGGCCACGATGGCGCCCCAAAAACCAGTGTTCACACACTGCCCACAAATGTGTGGATGTGTGTGGATGTGCACCTACCAAAACACTGAAAGTTGCTTCAGCCTGTTTGAAGGTGCACATTCGTGTGTTTTCCATTTTTAGACTAGCCAAGTCAACAGTAGATTCTTTACGGGTTTTTTTTAAATTGAAATTATTCTGTACTGAGCATGGTGGTCTGAGAAGAACCTTTTTGTTTATATATTCATAATCTGAGTATTAATTCAATCATTTAATTAAGAGCATTGTAACTATTCAGGCTGTTTAAACTGACGATGAAGTAAATCTCATCATAGCACAAAGACAGCACTGGTTAAAGTAGTAAATGACCTACTGTTGGCCTCTGATC
>JAOTRR010000043.1:3313740-3325315 GCA_028570945.1 Gogo arcuatus | reverse complement strand
GCACGCACGCACGCACACACACACACACACACACACACACACACAAATATATATATATATTTAATTTTTTTTTTTTTTCAGTGTACAGAACATCATGTTTTACCACAAAACAAAGCTCTCATGCCATTATTGCATGTTGCGTAGCTCCCCCTACTGATCTTCCTTATTTCACAGTCCACCTCAGCGTCCTTCAGAACTTGTTTTCAATATCTACAGACTCACGATGTGTCAAATAAATCATTTACTTTTGTCATTTAGTTCCTTGTTGAGCTTGATGTTAAATGTTCAGCTCTTTCTGCAGTGAGAGCACAGAGCTTAAACAGTTCTGTCCTAATGACCAGAAGGCTGTGAGTTCAAATCTCAGCCACACAATAAAAAATACTGTCTCTGCTTCAAATTCTCGTCTCACTACAGTAATGACACGAAGATGGTTTGCAGCAGAGCCGGTGTGCTTTAGTGATACAGGACTGAGTGACTCTTTCTTGTGCACAATCCTCCTTTGCTCCTTACTCATCAGAAAACCTTCATGGCTCTTAATAGGAGCTCTTTTTTTCACATGAAGGCAGGTGGAAAAGCTGAGTGTAAACATTATATTTCTGTCTCGTCGTAGAGGTGGGTGAAATAATGATACTTTGCTAAGTACTGACTGAACACATCACACACATCCACATCATCAGTCATCACAGTGAACACTGATGTGCTGCACATGTTGCGTCATAGTGTTATGGTATGCAGTTATAGCTTTATATCATAAAAAAGGTTAATAATTTTTAAAAGTCTTGATGTACTTTATGTATTGTTTAATAATCACAAAATAGTGCCACATGTACTGTGATTTACATCACAAAAAAAAAAAAAAAAAAAAAAAAAAAAAATTTGCAATATCATAATGAAATGCATCTTTGTAAATATTTAATTTCAGACTTCTGTTTACAATTCAATGATTTATTTCATTTAACTCAGTTCAAATGTTAAGTTTTACTCACGGTATATCTGTATCTCCACAGTGTGTATATGTGAAGGAAGAAAGAAAGAAAAGGAAAACAAGAAGACGATTAGGAGGAGGACGAGGAGGACGAGCATATTGAATATTTTAGTCTGCAGACTTTTAAATATTTGTACTTTTATTGACATGAAAATTAGCTCCACCCCCAGATCTGATCATCCCTGTCCCTTTTCTTTAAAAGCCAACTCATGATGCGTGTGTGTGGTGGCCTGCGAAAACCTCTCACTCTCACTGTGGCTGAATTTTGGCAGAAAAGACAAAAAACTTTCAAGAAAGTCTGCCATTTTCAGAGCTGTATATAAAGTAGAAAACATGTAGAAAGGGGTTTTCCCAGGCTGCCTCATATATAAACAGAGGAGGTGTGTTCAGTTAGGGATAAAGATGAGCTTGTTAGTGTTTCTTTCCCACCAGTGGGCTCGAAAAATCACAAACTGCTCATCTAATAGTGTTCTCGGAACGTTTTTTGCATTTTGCTTGTTCCAACTTCTTAGCAAGCCTGAGAAAAAAAAATTAAACACTGTGATCCACATTCCATATGATATTTTAGCCTGTGGCCATTTAAAAAGCAGCACATATAGAAAGATGACTAAATAGTTCCTAGGATTTGGCTCTAACAACACGTGAAACACATGCTGTTGGATCTGTGAGGCATTTATATGGCATCACAATTATATTCATTGATCCATTTCATCCATATTTTATACTGCACATTAGAAAATCCCAGAAGCAGCTCTTTTTGTGTGTGCCCCATGGCTACAACTAATACCAGCGTTGATAAAAAAAAAAGCATGAAATCAGCACCAAGCATACAGCTCTTCGAAATCCCAACACAGATATCCTGCTTCTGATTCGATCCACACATCTCGGTCGAGTAGCGAGAGGGTTTTATAGAGTTTGTGGAACTTTTTTTCACGTCAAACACCTTTTTCCCCACTTGTCCTTCAGTAATTTTACGAATTTTGGAATGAGGTCTTGTCTTAGGTGAGAAACTGTTCCTCCAGGAAGAGATTCATAAATGTTTCTTTCCTCCTAGACTCTATAGAAAGCCAAACCACTTGCATGGAAAGTGAGGGAACGGAAAGAAAAGGAAGCAAAGAGGACGCCAAAGGCTAAAAGGAAGAAAGCTGTGAAACACAGAAAACAATTATGAAGCAATCGAACGTGGCCAATATCAAGGAGCTAATTTAATTGTAGCTGTGGTTCATTGGGTGGTGGTAACGGAACCAATGACAATAACCATTCATTTTATTTACATGTGCATGATGGCTTGAGGTGATGTGGTAAACAATAGGGCGAGTCTGTGTGTGGGTTTCCCCTCAGTGGGTACGTGCGCAGACTCGGCCTGGCACACAGCACAGCAGCGCCTCCAGTGAAGGGGCCATGTTTGATCTGGCACGGCGTTAATAAGTTCTTGGCTGCGGAAATGACAGAAATAGTAATTAAGGAAACTGGGTGATTTTATTGGCCACAAAGTTTATATCTCACCAGATGTTAGGCAGCTGCCTTGGGACTGCGGTGCAACGTGGGGAGCAACACTGGGTGGCAGGAAGATTATTCAGTGTCAAAGAAAATCTGCTGAAATATTTCATTTGTCCAGAATTCTTAAAAGTGTAGCTTTTTTCCAGTTACCAGTGCACAAATTATACAACGAAGCATGATAGTGTCCCCTTGTGTGCAGTTATCCAGAAGCCTGAGCTGACAAATGGGGGTCTGCTGAGCTTTATTTAGCTATCTTATAGCTGTGATGCTGCTATTCCATCTGGTGTACACTTAAAGTGCATCAGTCCATTAACGTTGCCTGTGATCTAGAGATCGCTTTAATCTAACACTATAAACTCCACTTAATTACATCCTCCAAAAAAGCACGTTTAATTATAACAACAGTCCTCGTGCAAGAAAAGTGGCCACTGGGTCTGAACAACATGTTACTGCTAATGAGGCATTCAAGACGGTGAGAGGCCCGACGGTTTAACTCTTTCTATCGTGTTCATTTCTGCTTATCTGTTAAGTTAATAGAGTGTTAAAAATTTATTATGCTTTGCAGTTTGTTTGTTTGGTGTGCACTTGTGTCTTAGCTTCTGTTTTTATCTCTCTGAACAGCTTAATTAATCTCTGAACAGCAGGCGGTTGAAAATGGTTGACTGGGTAATTTACTGCACTCACAGAGACTCGGAGACTACTGCATGGCAAGTCACTCCAAGTAGGAAAAATAATCTTTTTTTTTTTGATAAATTGCATGTATAACATGTACATTTGCACGGACATGATCTCAAACTGTAGTAATAAAAATATCAAAACTATATTTGTCAACTTGCAACCACCACACTATTTGAAACTTATGGCAAAACACTAAAGGTAAAAATTATCATTTTTGGTGTTCTCTTAAAAACTAAAGAGAAAAATGCGCATTGTGTTTTCTTGACTAAATAAAGAAACAAATAAATGATATTCCAGCAATTTGTTCTTGACGACATCATCACAGTGAAATAAAAATTTTAATTTTAACATCAACCAAAGACTAGATTTTTGGTTTCATTAAATATGCAAATGTACATGCATTTAATCAGATGAAGCCTCATTTGCACAAATATATATACATTAATTTATAAATAAATAAATTTAGCTACATTCACCTGTAGTGTCTTGTCTTAAAGAATCAAGCACATTTTGTCAAGGCACCTTATCCAGATATTTTACAAATGACAAGACTATCAGGAATTATATATACATTATTACATTTTATTTTAATAATTGTATTATTTGTCAAATTATTATGAAAGCATTAATAGGTCAGTTAACACAGGTGTTAACTTACTTTGGGTAAATAAGTGTCTGTTTAAATTTAAAGTTTAATTCATCTATTCAGCTTTTTGGGTGTAAATAATAAAGGGCAACACAACGCTTAACGAAATGGTAGGAACTACTTTTCGCAAATTAAGAGTCCGTCAGGACTGTAGTACATTGACGGACCACTTCCGGCTTTGCAATAAATCAACATGGCGTCCGGCACAGAGGTAAACACAACCGTGGATGTCAAGGAAAGTGCATTTTTTTTTTAACTTGTTCAGATTTGTTCTTGTGTTTATTTGTAAAATAATATTTACCAGACACATTTTTTGATTTATAATTTCGTTTTTGACTTGTTCCTAAATTCGTGATTTAAGCTAACGAGGTAGCATTAGCTCTCCTGGCTAATCGGAGTGAATTTCAAATGCCTTTCTATTGCGTGGATAGCTTTGTGCTCTGTGTTTATATGTTGTGGTTTAGTTGATTTTACACTCTGTACAACGCCCACGGATGAGCTACAGACTGATTGTCCGGGTTTGCTGTCTAAACGAGCTGTTGTGTGATGTCCGGTTAAATGTAGGTGTGTGGACCAGCCAGTGATGAGGAACCGACAGAAACTTTAGCATCGGAGAAGAGAGAGGAAAGGCTGAGAAAGTTCAGAGAGCTTCATTTAAAAAGGGTAAGACAACACAAACAGATCGCTTTTATACTCATGTTTATGGACAGATTCAGTTCCGTACTTTTCTTCTTCTAACTTACTGTTTCTGGATTTCTGATATACAGGAGCTCTTATGGACATTAAATTTCAAAAAAAAGAAAAAACCTGTTTAAATAACGAAACGCAAAATTTCAAAGTTATTAAACAAGCTTATTACTTTCTGCTCCCCAGGAAAAAAAATGTAAAGATTAAAAAAAAAAAAAAAAAATTAATGTAGCTGTGGCAATTAAGGAATGTGTTTGGGCAGGGGTGCCATTATTTCTGTAACTTTGTATTGGTCTTTGACAGATGACGTAAAACTGAAGTGCGTTTTGTGTTAATGGCCATTTCGGAGATATTCTGTGGTCAGGACCAAATTAAAATAAAACATTTTTAGGTTTCCCACCTGTAGTCAACTCAGAGCATTTTCTTTTCATTCTCTTCCTTTTATTGGTGAAATCATTGACTGGAGAAGGGTGAAATGATGCCACTGTGTTGTGTGAAACACTGCAATAAGTCCAACGAGGGAAAGGGTAATAAAGTTAACCACTGGGCAAGACAGCAGTGAGACGTAAGAACATCACTTCCACCAAGATATTTCTGTTCATGTGCGTTTGCTTTCAACATTTTCATAAAGCTAATAAGAGACTTTTGTTTTTTAAGTAATGTGCTGATTTTCTGTCTTCTAAAGTAGCTACCGTTAATGTTATATCCATGCATTGGTTTGGATTAGCCATGTTAGTAAACAACAGACACCCAGGCAGAGCAGCAGAAACGGGTTAATCTGGTCTTGGTAAGACTGTAAAAGGTCGTGCAGTCGTCCTGTTATGGAGCTGAGCCCAAGTTTCCTTGATTACAACCAGCTTACCTTTGCTGTTAGAACTGTGGTGTCGCAGACCTTCGGTCGAAATATACATCCTGCACCCAGCCATTGGTGAAACGTCCGTGGGCTTCAAGGGATTTATAGTTTTGGGACTGTGCACACATATACGCATTTATACAGTAAACAAGATCGTTGGTAATATCCACGTTCGAGGTCGGAGGCAGCAATGTGGGGTCAGCGCTCCGACTTTTTGTGGTCAGGTTCAGGTAAGAGTCAATGTTGTTAATAGATTTACAACAGTTTATCCAGATAACAGTCTCTGGCATCCTTGCTGAGTTTTTCTCAGGATGTTATCCTCTCACTTTGCTTCTGCTTCACCAGTTTTACTACCAAATAGTATAAACATATAGAAATCCTTTGCTGTTATTTTCACTGTACTGCTTACTGTAACACTACCTCGAAAATGGTGCCACCGTGACGTAAACACACTTGACTGACAAAGACTGATTACAGAATGACACACACGAGAGTGAGTCTTACCTGATTTTGCAGTTTTGTACATAAAATTTTGCACTTTATTGAGAATGCTTGTTACATTATGCTGCTTTAATATACTTTAGTGTACAAATGCAAGCATGCTGGTATAGTATAGTGTCTGTAACGTGTTAACGTATAGATTTGTAGCATTTATTGCATGTACATAAGTCAGCAGTTAGGATTGTATGTGTTGCACCAAAAGATTGTGAGAAAGTTCAAATCTCAGGAATTCAGGAAATCCAATTTTGTTCCGTCAAGCTGCTCAGCCATGTGCTTGGACTGAATTCTGCCTCGTGTGTGAGTCACTTTTAGATAAAAACATCTGCCAAATTAATAAATGTGACTGAGTTTTTGTCACTCTTATGTTTGCAGAACGAGGCTCGTAAACTGAATCATCAGGAGGTGGTGGAGGAGGACAAGCGGCTAAAGCTGCCCTCCAACTGGGAAGCTAAGAAAGCTCGACTCGAGTATGAACTCATGGTGGACGAAAAGAAGAAGGTAAAGAACACGATGGCATCATGAATTTTCAGCACTGCCCTGAATGCAACACTTCATGATAAACCTTGTTATTGACAAATTGTTTGCTATAAATATTCCTAAATAAATGCTCCAGTGGTTTTTTTTACCCACAGCTTGATTTTACTGCATTGTTAATGTGTAGTCAGTTTCTATGATAACAGTCTAGATCTGTTTTACAGTGTTTATATCACGTACTTTGGTTCCAGTATCAGGCCACATGCGACGTTTGGAAGTTTTGAGTCTCTCTGAGTATAAAAGAGTTAAAGTGTTAGTTCTGACTGCGCTGTCACACGTGTAGCCACAAGTTTTCTATCCATGCTGTAAAAATGCAGGTCCTCATGTACAGAAATGTCTAAAGCGAGACATTGTGCGTGGTGTATCTGCACCAGTTTTAAATCCGCTTAACTGTATGCGCATTAGGAGTGTGCAGCTCGAGGGGAGGATTACAATCGTGTGAAACTGTTGGAGATCAGCGCCGAGGATGCTGAGAGATGGGAGAGGAAAAAGAAGAAGAAAAACCCTGATCCTGGCTTCTCAGGTGAACTATTTGAGCTTGCACCTTTCGGACTTAACACTTTCTTACATCAGTAAGCAGTATTGTAGGATGTATTGTGGTTAGGGGATATTTCATCACAGTATACTTTTGTGAGAGATGGAATCTGTTTTTACTCACTGTGACAAATCACTGAGTTGGAAGCTTTTCACCTGCTGTTCTACTTTTGTACGAGATGTTACAACTGAAACGCACTGTTTAAAATGCGCCACGACTGTTGGTGATACATCGGGCCTCGCTGATCAAGCTGGATACGAACAGGTTTATTTGTTAATCCTTCGTATGAACGTAGACACGTATAAAGAATTTGGTATTCATGAAAATCCTGTAAATTCGGAAGAACGTTCGTATCCTACTCGTGCTCTTGAGCGTGTGAGAATTTATGCATAAGAAGACTGACTAATGTAAACTTCAACTTGATTGACTTCAAATCATATAATAGACATGGATTACTGCACTTTTATATACTGTCCAGTTTAAATTGCTTATTTTTATTATTATGTTTACAGCGTTTAGCAAACGCTCTTATCCAGAGCAACTTATAGAAGGGCTTTGGGATCTCAATCCGAAACACATCCTCAAGCTAGTTCACAACGTCAGGGACTAAGAACATTTTGTGAAGCACAATTTTATATTATTGACATTTATTAAAGATATATCTTTATTTATGTGTTTTATATATCTTTATTTATATACTTTATATATAAAATATCTTTACTGGCATAGAAGTGAGCCAAAATATCTTCCCCTTCTGCGTTTCAGTCTTTCCGCTGATTGTTCATTTCGTGCTCTCAGCTGTCTGTGCACTTTACCTTTTATGGAGTTTTTTGGGCCTCACTAAATGCAAATGAGCGGTGACAGGAACGTGCTTTACGGCTGATCAACAACCCGGCATAAAACTTTAACTTACTCGTTTACATTTACACATAACTTTAGTAAAAAACTGATGAACGAGCGTGTGTATTGTACAACATTTTGTTCTCAAATGTTTTGGAGCCAAAAGTAAAATAAATTGCACACATCCCCTCAGTACAGATTGATTCTAAGAGCGTAATATCACACTCATGATACAGATGTGTACAGTAATATTCTGGAGCCATAGAGTTTTGTTTTTGTGAACGTTCCACCACCAGAACACATTGGGTCCAAACTGACATTATTATTGTTAGTGAGGTTTGGATTGAATCTATTCGGTTCACTTGATCAGTCAAACAGGCCAATGTGTGTAATATTTATAATATCTTTCAGAGCTCAGTAATAAAGAGGACAGCTTTAATAGTCTTAAAGTATTGTCATGTGATAGTTGCCACATTGAACTCTACTGGGTATCTGATAATTGTGTTTCCGACTAGAACTAAGATTTCAACAGGAAATGTATTACCGGTTGCTGTTTGCTTAGCATTAGAAAGATTGTATGGAAAATGAACTGTGACTTTGAATCAGTCTTTATTGTTTTATAAAGGGCAAGGGCACACAGTTCATGCTGTTTAAATGTTAGTGAGTTAAAAGCTGAATGTTTTATCCTTCGTGTAACTTCGAGTCTCTCCAGTGTGTCTGCCATGCAGAGAGATTAAATGATGTAGAAATCGACTCGGGCCTGGTTTAAGTTTCCGCCCCTGTTTGTGATCAGTTACGGTAATTACATTCTGCCCTCGGCCTCCCCATCATCTGTCGTCACTGGTGCTTTTTTTGTGTGACTGTTTTATTTGTTCATGACTTTTTCGTTCTCTTTGTAGGATACGCCGAGGCCCAGCTGAGGCAATACCACAGGCTCACTAAACAGATAAAGCCTGATATGGAAAGCTATGAAAGACAAAGAGAGGAGTGGTGAGCATTCACTGTTGATGTCTAGTTTTTCCTTATAGTATTAATTACTGGTTTACTGGATTAATCTAAAGCTTAGGAACTTGGTTCTGCTGGATGATAGAAAATGTTTACACAATATTTTTGGAGTTTCTGGTTGAAAAAGGCTTCCAGCGTTACAAGTTCTTAGGAATGATGTTTAACGATGATAAATCCTGAGCTCTTGCTGGTTTCCTCTTAGTGGTGAAGACTTCCATCCGACGTCCAATAGTCTGATCCATGGAACGCACGTTCCCTCTCGAGAGGCCATCGACAAAATGCAGGAGGACGTTGAGAAACAGTAAGAGTTACAGAGACCGAGTTTATAAAATCGAGTGTGAGAGAGAGATGAGGTCTGTAGTGGATTACATCTCAGTTCTTTGTTTTGATGAGATATTCTACATGCCTGTGCCTGCCAGATTTGTACATATTACTGAGGCTGAACACACATAAAAATGGATTTTAAAACCTTTTAGACTTTGAGGTGCGCTCATTCTGTTTTCCTCCTAACAGAATCGAGAAGCGCTCCAAATTCAGCCGGCGCAGAGCCTACAACGACGACGCCGACATCGACTACATCAACGAGAGAAACGCCAAGTTCAACAAGAAAGCCGAGCGCTTCTACGGAAAATACACCGCCGAGATCAAACAGAACCTGGAGAGAGGAACGGCGGTGTAGCTGTCAGTGTTGTTATCAAGATGGCGAGCTGTCTTTTTGTGTGTGTGTGTTTGTGTTTTTTTTCTCTATTATTACTCTGTTTATGCTCTGATGCGTAATTTACTCTGAGTGTAAATTAATGACGCTCATGATGCTTCTGGTCTGTTGGATGAAAATGGAGTCTTTCATGCTATGTATTTTTTTATTTTTTTATTTTTTTTTGTCCACTTGAATAAAAATGTTCAGTCTTACATTGTGTGTGTGTGTGTGTGTGTGTGTGTGTGTTAGCAGAAATAGCTGAGCGTGTCGTCTGTGAGCCTCGAAGCACAGATCCAAGAAGTGATCCTTTGCCCACGCCGGAATTATTTTCTGGACTGTACAAAGTTTTTTTCACTGTGAGCTGGTGAGGCTCAGACTGGAACACCTGGTCCATCAATCCCATCTCGCAAACAACAGAAAAGAAGTGAGAAATTAATCCGTGACTGCAAAACTAGAACCTGAGCAACTTGCAGTAATGTTTGTGAGATGTAGGAAAGTGATTGTATCATTAGATCTTCGGACTTGAGAATTAATTAGAGTTAAGGAGATGGTTATTTAACGTTTATGGAAGGAGTCTCCAGTGTCAGTGTTGGCTTTATAACAGCAGGTTTTCACAGGAAAGTTTTCAGGGCAGAGGAGTTTGCATTTTCATGGTAACATAAGTAGTTTTCTCGGTCTTTTTAATTTCAATGCAGAGAATAAGAGAGAGATTGGTGAGGGAATGACTCTTTATACTTATATAGCACAAGTTCTAACAGGAACTAACTTGTTTCATGGACACTCTATAACACTAAATGTAACTATAAATGGATAATGCATACAAAACTGTCAGTCTTTAATAAATAATATGGCATATAAATGTAATTGCCAATTTGCTGTGGTATACGTTGAAGAATACAGTCTAGTTCTTCTTTGCACCATCCTGTCGTTGATTATTTTCCAAGAACAGCATACCACCAAGCGGTTCTTTACATCCTACTGGGTATATATTTTCTGATACCTATTACTTTTTCATAATGCTGAAGAAATACTGTGAAAGTAAACTCAGGTTTTCCTTCACTGACTTGACAGTCACATGTTCATGTTCTTGAGAGAAGCTCGAGCGGAGAAACATCAGATCACTGATGACCTCCTCAGCTGAAATACCAAGCAGTTCCCACAATTTGTCAGCGGGTTTTATTAGACTGTGTCATTGCTAAATAATTGTTGAGTCAGTCGCCTCAGAGAGTATTTTACACATGTGATTGGCTTTAATTGGTGCCTGGCAGCTGTGGCATTAAGGACAGTAAATTAGACGGCAGTTGCAGTTTGCCTGTTTTCTTGGTACATGGATTCTATGGAGTCCATTTTTATTAAAATCATTAAAAGTAATAAATCTATCAGCTACTAATACTGAACAAAACATCATCTATGTATGTGGTCTAGTGCAACTATTCACACTGGCCACTTCGTGCCCTGAAGTTCAGGCATGAGGTAGATCTTGTGATCAGTTAGAAATTGTTTATGTTCCAACACCAGCACTACTGAGACCAAAAAACAGACCAGGAACTTGTCTAGGAACTCTATCGGGCTCCCAGTTACTTATCTCATTAAAAATAAAAATAAAAATCATTCCTGAGTTTGATTCTGTGTCTTTCACAATCGCTTGTCCCACGAAGAAGTCAGTGCTGATTCCAGTGTATTGTATAATAGAAATTACTGCTTCATGCATGTAAAGGCAAACCTGAGGAATCTATGACAACATAAAAGACGAAGGTGCCAAGAAAGAATTCAACCTGTTGATATATTTATAATTGAAAGCAAGAACGAAGTCGGTTCGGCTGGACGTCTGCCAAAACCAAGTCTCTTTCTGACAGATTGATTTGATGTCCTAATAAATTGGCTCGATAGTGATCATTAATTAAAAATGTCATCCATCAGAAGATGCCGGTTCCTCTACTGTCTGCTGGTCAATAACTGGAACAAGTGGTTCGTGTAATTAAAAGCAGAGAGATATTTTAATTCATGTCTCATAATAGAAATTATACCACAGTGCTGCTGAATTCTCGAATTTGATTGATCAGAAGGTGTTGATTAATTTTCTATAACAGCAGCTCTGACAGTAGTTCCAGCTA
>JAOTRR010000043.1:3292786-3307520 GCA_028570945.1 Gogo arcuatus | reverse complement strand
AGACTCACAAAGCTGAGTCCAGGCTTGCTGAGCTGCTTTTTGTTTTGCCTCTTTCACAGACTTTCCCTGTCCTTCGGGATATTCCTTTTTATTTATAATGACCTTGTATACAAATCTAGCAGACAAAAAGATTGCCAGTCATACTGGATATATTCAAGCACAAAAAATGCATTCAATAGTCATGATTATTAAATACTCACTCAGGATCATGTGCAGGCCCTCTTCGCCCCACTTCTTGGAATCTGGGTACTTGTTTAGATTTTTGGCAAAATTCGTTAAGGAGACCTATGTAGTTCCTGTCTGCTGTTGTGTTCTCAGAAGGTGGTGGTGTACTCAGCCTTAGCTGCTGTAGACTCGCCCTGAGGCAAGACAATAAGACAGAAAGACAGTAAGAGATCTGGTGTAACATTAATTAGCTGGATTTTGCACCTGTTCTCACTGGTGTAATGTAACGTAAAATGTTTAGACAAAATGACGGATGATTTGTAAATGGCTTCCATGAAGAGAGCATGTAGTGAAATTACACCATAACAGTGATTTACCTGAGGTTTGAGGTATTTGGATTTTCTTCCACACTGCTGTTTTCATTAAAGACCTAGAAATTGATTTAATTTGATTTAATGTGAGGACCAAAGAACAGAGTGAAACAGAATAGTCTTCTACCATAACAGCTTCAAAGAATAAGGATAAACTCATGCACGTAAACCAGCTGGAGTCGAAAGCGGAGACCATTTTAGAGAAGTGAACAGAAAAATACACACTACATTCTCCCAGTGACATAGTCTGCAATATTTCTGATGTTCATTCATTTTCAGTAAGCGCTTTTTCCCCAGGCAGGATCAAAGTGGATTCAGAGCACAGGAAGCCGGGAACATGGGAACACTGGGCATTAGAATACAGGAATACACGCTGCAAGGGACACGAGTCCATCACGAGCTACCGTGCACACACACATTCACACACCCAGTCACTCCTAGGGGCAATTTTTTTTATTGTAACAGTTTTGGGAGGTGGAAGGAAACACAAGAACATAAATAGAGAATCAACCAAACTCAAGATCGCCCTGGAGGTGTTGAGGCAGCAACGCTACATAGTTCAACACATACAGAATTTCTGGCTGTGAAAACAAACTGTAACTGTCCATTCATACGAGTGGAGATGGTGCGAATTAGAGGGCAGCACAGTGGTGCAGTAGGGTAGTGTTTCAAGCATTTAATAGATCTCTATGTTTTCAGTAGCCTGGTATGACAAATTTTGCGATGATGTCTAAAGCCTTAAATGTCTTTTAATAAAACACAGATTTGTTCTCAGACTATGATTGTATTTTTCTTCAAAGCTGTTATCATATATGACTGTAAATTAATGAGCACAAATCCCATCAAATTCTGTCAGTGCAGTGGAAAAAGAAAAACATAATAAACAAACATGTTCATACTGTATTAAATGGTTCATCATTTTCCAAAACGCTGAGGGCACTCTTTGCAGCATTTTGCTTGGCTTCTTTCTTGTTTTGTCCAACTCCCTCAGGATAGCACTGATTATTCATCACTGCCCTCATCGTGAACCTACGAGACAATCAAACAACTTAAAGTCAGAAAAAGTGGACATTTAATACTGGTACGAGAAATCTGAGGTATGAATTTGTATTCAGATGGTTTTTCACAGTTTCATTTTCACGACTTCTACACACACACACACACACACACACACCTATTTTACCTAGCACAGCAGTGACTAAATATGATTAGACATTTGATATTATATACATAGCAATTTTCCTGATGAAGAGAAACGATTACACCATCTACTGCTGTTCAAAATGACTTGTGACATGAATTATGTCATGTTTACATTACATGCACATGCAGAATATGGTTCATAAATATACTTACGTTTTAATGTGTTCTGGTCCATCAGTCTGCACTACCTCATACTGCACAGACCAGCCTTTTTTCTGTGCGCGTTCATTAAGCAAACCGACGTAATTCGTTTCCATTTAGAAGATATGAAATAACCCAGACTGCTGGAAAAGAAAATAATGTATACACAAGTTCAGTTTGTTTTTAGACTTATTATAAAGATATATACACTCGGTAATGCATACAAACCTACTTCCCAACCCGTCAGTTCGATGTAACCACAACCAATGGACTTTAACCCTAAAATCGTGCGGATTACTTTCTGTTTACGTGAAAGAACGAGTTTAAGTTTCGATTTCCATATCCTGTGCTGGAACCGCCACTTGCCACCAGGTGACCAATCAGATTATACGCAGGAGTGGGTAGGAGATGACGCAAACGCGTACAAACAGGAAGTAGCGATTTTTATATTGAAACGATTTGCATTAATTCTCATCCTTCCTGGAATTATTTTTCAAACACATTTACTTAATTTCATGATTATATATATATATATATATATATAGCTATTATCATTCTCCCATGATAAAAATGCAGGTATTAATGAAGAGGAATGTAGGGTTTAAATTTAGGTAAACATAGTATGATAATGTGAAATGAAAAACCCCTCCACTGTTTTTGGTTCTGAAAACTTGGGCTTTTTGTGTCTTTATTGTTAATGGAAGGTAAAAAAAAAAATAGCTGTACTCTTCTCTCAACAATTATAAAATATGACATACTGTGAAATACCTTACATCATATAAATATGACCAAAACTACTTTTACTGTTTTTTGTTTGTTTACTGTCACTATTATTTATGTCTAAACCGTAGTTTGTATATTTCTAAATTGTATAAATATTTCCTATTCTTATTTTTCACCATAGTGTTATTTTGTCTTCTAATATTGCATAAATCCCTCACACACGTCGATGCAGTCTCTGTGTAAGGTTATGTAAAATATGACCACAATGTTCTTTAAAAAAAAAAAAATGTACAAAGTAGCTTGAGCATATGACAATACATTGAATCTGAAATTCATTTAATTTAATTTCATCTGTGAACCTGTCTTGTATTGTGGAATTAGTGTGGTTTCTACCTGTGATATTACTGTCATTCTTGATTGCATATTTCTTTATTTATTACTACTTTATATATATTTCTATTCCAAAATACTCTGTATTCTTATTCTGTATATCTGTATATCACTCACAATGTTTACATGCACAAAATATTCCCGTTTTTGCCCTTATTCCGAAAAAGACTACATTCCAACTAAGCTGTGTACTTGGCTAATGAAAATGAATATTCCAATAATAGTCCTGTTTACATGCAGCCGTGCATACTCCAATTGTCTAGTTGGCTTGTGTACAATGCACAGAGACAAGAGGCCGTGTTTAACAAACTGCCATAAAAACCCCAACTGAGACGCATATTCCGAATGTGCTATATACACGTCCAGAAAATGCTCCTAAAACCCAAATAATATTGGCACATCCCACATGTCTTAATCAGAAAATGATAAATTCTGAATAAGGCCAAATTCGGAATATCCAAACAGAATATGTTGTTCACATGGCCCGTATCAAATTCTGAATAAACCGTTATATTCAGAATAATAGCAGAATATTAGTGAGCATGTAAATGTACTGACTGTCGTGTTTAAAACATCCAGCTGATACACTCGCACAGCACCAAACACACTATTTGATCAGTGGTGGTCCTGTTCTTTAATGGATGAATTGAGAGTGTAGAAGGAGGCTGATACCATTTTCATAGCAACAGTAATTGTATATCTACAAAGTGAACCAATATGGTATGTGTTTGA
Organism: Gogo arcuatus; assembly: GCA_028570945.1. Classification (NCBI taxonomy): domain Eukaryota; kingdom Metazoa; phylum Chordata; class Actinopteri; order Siluriformes; family Anchariidae; genus Gogo; species Gogo arcuatus. The sequence goes on along the minus strand of JAOTRR010000043.1, from coordinate 3,303,795 downwards.
GATAAAATGGCCAATCAGTGTAGGCCAGGTATATTTACTGTTTAGCACACTGGGATGAAAAAAATATTTATGATAAACTGAGGCTAAGAGCAATTGAACTGATGGAACTGTGGAGCATGTAGTATTTGTACATGTACAAAGTACATCTTTATGGCAAGTGCTCTCCTGATAAAATAGCCAATGATCCTATGTGTGTATGATGATGTAATTCATGTGGAGAATAAACCATTATTGATGAAATAATAACCAAAATGTAGTACAAAGGTCATCTATTCTCTTGCATGTCATATCAGTTATGGCTATCAGATTGCATTTAAAAGTGTTCTATACTGATCACCAGTAAATTACCAAATAAAACACAGTTTTTGGCAGTTTCTTAGCATACAGGTTCCCAACCTGGGTCCTGGACTACCACCTGTCCTGCACATTTTACTGTTTTCCCTCCTCGAACACACCCAGTTCAACTCAGCCAGGGCTGTTAATCAGCTAGAGTTGAATCAGGAAAAAAACACCCAGGGGGTACTCCAGGAGCAGGGCAGGGAATCTGTGTTTAAGTGTGCTGGAATATAGACAATCAGATTAATGTGCATGTTTTTTTTAAGTAAACAACCAAGCTCTTTCTCAGAACGCATGATAGCAAGTACTGTAAATATAACCGTTGGAACTTTGGCTCCAAGTGTCTTAGTGATTCGGCTCTTTTGGGTGAGTCAGGTTTTTTGATTCAGCCCACCATATAAGTCGGCGGCTCCTTACTTAGGCAGCACCCACACGATTAACTGCAATTTCTTTCCTAAACAGTAAAATATTCTGTGGTTCTATGACCAGAGATTGTTTTTTTTTTTCCCCGGCTCATATACTGTAAGTGAGTCGGCTCTCATTTAATGTTCGCCAAAAAGAGTCGATTCCATCCACAAACGACACATCGCGAACGGCTGCGCACTTTATCGCGAGATTTCGCAGCCAGTTGCGTACTCGTTCCCTTTGTACAGATATAAATCTCTTACAGCATCGTGACTGTGCAGTTAATTTGTTTGTTAAGTAGAAGAGACATCTGCACTGAGTTTGTCGCGGACAAAGGTTTACCTGGAGCGTTTAACGATGGAGATTTTAGACATCCTCCCTGCCAACTTTGGCTTCGTGATTCTGACTTATTTCTACAGCTGGGTCATGTTGACTTACCTCGGCGTTCAAGTTGGACGTGCACGGAAGAAATATGACGTCAAGGTAAACTTAACGAAGTGAAGTTGCCTTCAGAATATGTTGTGTACTCATTCTTACTTTTTCTTCCTCTTCTTGTTGTCAAAAAAAGAAAAAGTTCTATATATGATTTTTTACAGAGCTTTCGCCACAACTAGCGCGTGCTGCCAGAACATGCGCCGTTTGTTTACCTGCCAGTTCAAACCCTAGCTTATTAGCATAACAGCTAGTTACAGATATTAAACGGTTTATAAAAGTGCTACTATCTCAAGCAGTTTAATTTTTCTGTGCCATTATTTGGAACCTATTGCTTAAGAAAGATGAAGCGGCCACTCCCGAATTGGAGGGGAAGTTTGAACATTATGTAACATCGCGATATTATCGCTATCAGACCGGTTAATACCGGTTATAACTGGACTCTTACTGAATAATACTGGTTTGGATAATACTGGTGGTCTTTGGTTATAAAGACAGGAACCAAAACGATATTTGTTCTGTAAAAACATTTTACTTTTATAAGAATATCTTACTAGCCCATACAGTCTGTGATTTTATAATTTGGAATAGTACACACTGATCAGCCATAACATTAAAACAACTGACAGGTGAAGTCAGTAACATTGATTTCATTACAATGGCACCTGTCAACGGGTGGGATATATTAGGCAGCAAGGGAACAGTCAGTTCTTAAAGTTGATGTGTTGGAAGCAGGAAAAATGGGCAAGCATAAAGATCTGAGTGACTTTGTAAACGGCCAAATTGTGATGGCTAGACGACTGGGTCAGAGCATCTCCAGAATGGCAGGTCATGTGGGTTGTTCTTCGGATGCAGTGGTCAGTACCTTCTAAAAGTGGTCCAAGGAAGGACAACCGCAAGACGTGCATCTGTGGGATGTGCTGGACAAACAAGTCTGGTCCATGGAGGCCTCAACTCATAACGTATCGGACTTGAAGGATCTGCTGCTAACATCTTGGTGCCACATAACACACCACACGTTCAGAGGTCTTGTGGAGTCCATGCCTCAGTGGGTCAGGGCTGTTTTTGTGGCACAAGGGAAACCTACACAATATTAGGCAGGTGGTTTTAATGTTATGGCTAATCGGTGTATGTGTGTGTGTCAGTCTGAACATATTGAACAAAATCTGCAAAAACATTATACAACAATTCCTGTGTGGTAATTGAAGAGAAGAGAGGTATAATGGAAGGTCAGCTATTTTGTGCATCTTTGCTCATAAAAATGATCTGCAACAGTGGTCTTATAAAATTTACAGTGGTCTTATAAAAATTACAAAGCTGTTAAAACACATTTTCACAACGTAAAAGCTACATATCTCGTCAAATCAAGTTTTCTACTTAAATAGAAAATAATGCAAAGGGAATTCTGTTTAGCGCTGACTCTGCACCACTATAGTGTTGTGATGTCAGGTTTGTGTAAATCAGAGCAAAGTTGTTATGGTCAACATAGGACATAACTTGTCTTACCGCATGCCTCCGTTATGTCTCTGTTTTATATAACTGTGTAGTACGAGTATGCTCAGTGACCAAGAAGATATAAATACCTGGAATTGGTTAATAATCAGAGATCTGGTATTGAAAATGGAAAAGGTGGGAGTGTGTCATGGTTAATGATGGGGATACAGTCATCTGACCAAACACCCCTGGCTTCACTATTCGATTCAATTCGATTCTCAAAATATTTTTCACAAAAAAAAAAAAGAATTAATGAAAAAAAAAAGGGAAAAAAATTGTGACTGAAAAGACTCCTTTTTTATTTCTGAATCAGAAGCAATGCATTTTTATCTGTATAAAACTCAATAAATAAAACATTGCTGTGAACAGAGGTTTAATATTGTAAACAAAAATGTACTACAAGTTCACCGTTTCTCAAAAATAAATAAATAAATAAAATGATTGAATAAAAAGTGTCTGACCTAAATGGAGCTCCAAAGCTGGCTAAAATGCCCACCCCCACGTTTGACTTCCTGGCTTCTGTGCCATTTGAAAGCTACTGAAGAGCTTTTTTTTTTTTTTTTTAATGGTTATAACATGGTTGTGTAACCATATAAATTATAGAATGCATGTCAGTTGTGATCTGGAGCTATCGGTCACTTCGCAAGTGCTATGAGTAGAACACAAGCAGATGTATAATTAATAGACGGCTGATTCCCACGATGTGAATCGCACAGTACCACGATGCACACCGTTAAATTTATTTGCATTGCAGTGCATCTTGGATAGTACAAATTTCAGCAGTATCAGTGCTGCAAAGGCTAATATTGCAATAATGTCATGATTTTTGTATACAAGTTTTTCACACTACTCAGTCTTGTTAATTTGTTTTCAGGAATTTGTAAATCTTGTATTTATGCATTAAAGTTTATTTCAGAGCAAGCAAACTTGTCAGTGGAAACTAAGTTTCCTTGCGTTTTCTAGTTTTAATTTTGTATGTTTTTATTTTATTTTTAGCAAAGTTGTGTGATTCTTGGGTCAAATGTGCATTGTCTTGTTTGTGTTTTCAGTACCCCACTATGTACAGCAGTAAGGACGACATGTTTAACTGCATCCAAAGAGCTCATCAGAACACATTGGAGGTTTATCCACAGTGGCTGGTTTTCCAGACTATTGCTGCACTAGTATATCCTGTGAGTAGAGAACTCTGTCCTCGTTTTATCTCCTCTGTCCTCAAAAAGGAGTGTGCCTTGTGGAGGTGGACAGCCGAGTCCCGGCCTGAGTGATTTGGTTTCCTGTAATTCGACGTGTGGTTTGTATCACCACTGTAAAAACTTGTGCATTTCTCACTGCATTTAACTTGTATTTTGTTTCTCTATTGTGTTTGATGACTGTTTTACTCGAGAACCAAATTACATTCTGAGCTAGTAAGTTTTTAGCGTTTTAGTCGATGATTAACAGGGCAGATTAAATCAAACAGAGATGTGACGTGAAGAAGTGGGGCAACAGGGAAGTTTATAACCCCAGAGAAAAAAAAAAGAAAGTCAGAATGTACACTCAGCATGAAATGAACTGAAACTGAATTACCTGACAAGCAAAGGGACCAAACCAAGTCTCTAGGAAGGAAGCCGATTGGATATCTTTCATGAATTATCTGTGATAATAATAAGCATAAAAAAAAATCCAACTTCCTGTTTATAAGGTAGTGGAAATTCATTTAGCAATCTTTCTCCTTTTTCTCTCTCTCTGTCCTCTGTATTTAGACGGCTGCCTCTGTTCTGGGAGTTATTTGGGTGACCAGCAGGTTCTCCTATGCCTGGGGTTACTACACTGGTGGTAAGTCCTCTGGTTTTATTGGTTTTGTGACTCAGTGCAGTTAGGAATATGATTATATACTGGGATCAGTTCACTGTATTCCACGCATTTTTTTTTATTTTATTTTTTTTTTACTGGTTTCGCATTCCACTTTGCAACTATACTGTCTGTCTGTCTGTGTGACCAACACTCAGTCTATGAGAGAGGGTCTGATTTGATCAGTTCACGCCATTTATTCATAAATCTTCACTAACCGCTGATCAGGGTCACAATGGATCTGGGGTCTGTCCCGGGAACACTAGGCATGAGGCAGGAATACACCCTGGATTGGATGCACTCATTCACACCGAGGGGAAATTTAGCATACCCAAACTGACATGTTTTTTGGGGGGGGTGGCCTGAGGAAACCCATGAAGACATGGGGAGAACGTGAACAGAAAGCCTGACAGTCACCCGAGCTCAGGTTCGAACTGGGGACACTAGCTGTGAGGCGGCAACGTATATACAGATTAATAAATAATTCAATAATGATCCATGATCTTAAGATTAATAGCAAAAGTACTGATGAGTTACCAACCAGGAAGTATGAAGGCACCTCATGTCATCCTAGATGTTTTTATTATGTTCTCACTGTTCTGTGTTCTCTCTGCTTTCCTGTTAGACCCAGCCAAGAGGATGAACGGGGTGTATGGCTACATCGGCCTTTTTGGAGTGATCATCCTGTCCTTGTGTGTTGCTCTGCAACTGCTTGGAGTTATTTAAGAGCGTATAATTAAGTTCTACTTTCATACATACCATTGACCAAGGTTTCACTTCGAGGCATTTTTGTATGTCCATTTTATAGTTTTCATAGTTATAGTTCTCGACTGTGAAAGTTCTTTTTCCTGTAAACCTTTGAAAGCTCGTTCATAACACTGACCATAGTATGCACTTATATCGAATGTGGACACATGTATGAAATGAATTTCTTCTGTAGAACCTTGAAGCTCATTCATACCACTAACCCAGTGTTTCCTTTCGAAAAGCACTGGCTTAACATTATTTCTGTACGTCACATATGCAGAACACTATTTGAGTGGTGGTGTTTGTTTGTTTTTTTTAACATTTCATTTGTCTTGTATTTCAAGTGTGCAATTGAAATCAGAATAAAAGCAGATTTTTATTTTAAACTGTCTCATTAAATCTAAAAATAGGAGAATGGACAATTATTATGAATTTCATTCCCATTCTACGAAATAATGTTGGTTGAATTTTTATGAAGATATTCCTTTGGCTAGTTTGACTTAATCGTTTCATGAGCATTTAGGCATTTAGTCTGTTTTACTTGGACTATGCAGTAAAACCTGTGATGTTTAAATTAGATTTTTGTGTTAAATGAAAGTAATTTATTTTAATGTCAAAGGTTTTTCATGCACAAAAATACAGTCATAACTGTAGATATCATATGTTGTCTAAGTGGATAGTAAGGTGAGATGAGTGTCAACTCAGAGCTCCAGGGTCCCTGGTTCGATCCTGAGCTCAGGTTATTGTCTGTGTACAGTTTTGCCTGTTCTTCTCCACGTGTCCGTGTGAATTTCCTCCCACTTCCTCATGCCGAATGTTCCCTAGATAGGATTGGGATCTACCCCAACCCTGCCTAGGGTAAGTCAGTTACTGAAGTTGAAAGAATTAATGAATGTGGTCTAATTAGCGAGTGCCTATAGATTAATTAATAAATAAATAATGATCCAAATCTTCCTTCATTTCTGAAATTCCATATGACCAGTTTCAATATAATATGGTTATAATAATAATAATAATAATAATAATATAGCTGCAAGCAGCAATTAAGGGGGCCAAGCACTTTCTGTCCCCATCCCAGAACAATAGAGGAAGACCAGAAGCCACTGGGACCATAAGCAGCACTGGTTCCCAAAGACATACTAAATTTGAAAGCAAGATGTCAAACCATTGCTGAGATATCTCAGTGATGAAACTTAACACACATTAAAAATCCAAGGAACTAGTCACCCCCCCCCTCCCCCAGACTGATGCTATGATCCAGTTTTCATGTTGATTGGACATCGTTGTCGGAGAATGTTGACCCAATGACCTAAAATCAGAGGAAAGTGGAATCATGTTGCAGATTTATTATTATAATTGTAATTGTATGTCCAATTTGCCCTATTGGTGGTGCTAAAGTGCTTGAGTGGTGTACACCAAAATTGCTGTGAAGGTAGCTGAGACTCTTCTATCACTGTGCCAAATTTCATAAAAAATGTACAAAGCATTCTCTGGTCTGCCATGTGCGAAATACACTATATGGCCAAAAGTATGTGGACACCTGACTGTCACACCCATATGAAGTCTTTCCTCAAACTGTTTTAACAAAATCTGAAGCACATTGTTTAGAACATAATTGTACACTGTAGCTTTACTGGAACTAAGGGTCCCAAACCTGTTCCAGTATCACAGTGTCCCTGTGCACAAAGCGAGCTCCATGAAGACATGGTTTGCTCAGGTTGGTGTGGAAGAACTCGAGTGTCCTGCACAGAGCTCTGACCTCAACCTCACGGAACACATTTAGTACATCAGTACCTGATCTCACGACTGCTTTTGTGGCTGAATGATCACATATCCCCACAGCCATGCTCCAAAATCTAGTGGAAAGTCTTCCCAGAAGAGTGGAGCTTCTCATAACAGCAAAGAGATGGGATGTTCAAAAAAAAGCACATGTCAGGTGTACACAAACTGTTGGTATTTATTTATTAAGTTAGAATCTCAGTAGCTTTTATCATAGCAGTTGTTATTGTTTTAGGTTTACTAACAAGACCTGTCACCAAATAAAATGCTATAATATCATAAATTCTTCTCATGCTTTATGATGTGTAGTGAACAAGTCAGTTGTCATTGTCCCACAAGACCAAACTGGCGCCTGTCTGCGCATGCGCATTATTGAGCCTCTGAGGAAAGAGAAAGAATTGTTCGGTTGTGGACTGCAGGCGATAACAACATCGTAAGGTAAGGACTTTTACGTATTTAAATCGTATAAACATCGATATTTTTATACGAATGTATACCAGCACGGTTTAAAATCACCAGTCTGCTTAGTGGAAAGGATGATGGAGCGATTCTTACTCAAACAATGCAGCGCAAGCTAACTAGTCTGGGTGGCTGCATTTCAAATTGACTCGTAGTGCCCTGCGTAGGGTGGTAGAACGCTTCACTTCCACCAACAATGTAGTGAGATTAAATAGGCAGGATGAAGCGATTTGAGGTTCGGCCCTAGACTTAGACTGTTCGCTAAGTGCTTATTTTTCGCTAGCTATGCTGAGAGAAATTACATGAAATTTAGCACAATTGTAACTTGACAGCGTTAATAGTGCCCATATTTGGTGTTATTTTTTATTTTTAAATTTAGCTTTGTGCTTAAAGTTGTCTGTTCAAGCTCGAAAACTAGCTGTAGCATTAGCATAGTAGCTTTTCCTGGTTAGCTGTATGTACAAAGGTATTTAGTTCAACTGCGCAACGACAGTTAACACTTTTTTTTTTTTTACTCCATCTGAATTTAAACGGGAATGAAAAAGGATTATAATTAGAATATAGTTAACATAAAACTATTCTTAAACATGGCTTTGGTGTGGTTGCCAGTACTGTATATAGTGTATTTATTGCCTACATCCCAAATTAGTACTTGTTAGACCTATAGTGCACTACATGGTAGTTCATCTTGACGGCATGTAGTGTACTAATATAGGGAGTGAGGAATGATTTGGGATTCAGCCCGTGCAGAATTGTGCAACCTAATTTATTGGTCTGTTTCTTCCGGGAGTGTTTATGTACCTATCTTATTTATCTTGTAAGTGTTTAAATAGTTGGCATAAACAGATGTTAATGAACATGAATACATGAAGTTGTTGTTCAAGGTTATAATGCTTTGTTCAGAAAGATATGGGATGTAAAATTGGATAACACAAATGTTCAGGCTGTTGATAAGTATAAATGCAGAAATGAATGTCCTTATTGTGTGTGTGTGTGTTCAGAAAGATGTCAGGGTTCCTGGATGGTATTAGATGTGGGGACTGTGAATGTAACATCGACTGGGCAGAGAAAAGAAACACCATTGCCTCAATAGCAGCTGGAGTACTGGTTTGTGAATCATATTTCATATTCACATCTTCAGATATTTCACATCTCCTGTGGCCTAATGCCAGGATCAGACTGCACGATATTCTTTCTATTACGATGGTCGCCATGTCAGATTAGGCAATCATAGTGCCGTAAATTCTTGCTGTGTCTTGGTCGAGAGGCTGGCAACACTACAGTTTTGACCCCGACCAACCATCATTCACACTCCTGCATGTCTTCAGGGAGGAGGGTCAAGAAATTGGCCGTTATGGCTACAGAAAGAACGTCAATGAACTGAATTTGTGTCGTCTGTAGTCCCATCATAAGTCCAAATGTCAGACCATGCGATCATAAATAACAGCAAACACACACAACTTACTTTTCTCTCGATGATGAAATGCATGATTAGGCAAACGTGGATGAGTGCATCCATTTTTACTTTAATCAGGGCTTGACAAGAGTCTGGTGTAGTGGGTATTGTTGACACCTCACAGCTCCAGGGTTCTAGGTTCAATCCTGAGCTTGTGTGGAGTTCCACATTATTTTTCTTACATCCATAAATTGATTACTGTTAATTACTCCTAAATTACCTAGAATTGCATTATCCCAGCAACACTTTTTTTTTTTAACCAAATTTCCAATTCAGGATCAATAAAGTGCATCTATCTAGCTATCTAACCGTATGCTTGTCAGTGCTAGACACTTTTCAGATTAGTGTGACTGTAGTGGTCTGTTTCATTCCCAGCCACTTTGACGGACCGGGACGGCTCCATAGTTATGGTTTGAGCAATGCTGCCTAAATGGCTTGTGGCTCATAAAATCTTCAGAAATAGGATTTAATTCCTGCAGAATTGCCACAACACCAATATATGACAGTGTGTTGCTGGCTACAATAATGTAATGCTAGTATGCTACTGCTGTGTGATTGCAGAAAAGAACTTTTGTTATCTCAAAGCCATTATCAAATTTGTTTTGTAAAGTTGTGTGTCAGTGATTTCGTAAGCCAAACTGAACTCCCAGCCCTGTCAGATTTACAAAAAGTTTTGATAATGCTGATTTTTTTTCATGCCTACATCCAGATGTTGATAATTATCCCTTACTCCTACATTAGTATTTAGATTTGCATATAGTGACGCCCATAAAACACCATAAAAAGCAGTGCTCACAGCAAGCCGAAAATGACAGAATGATGACTTAACAGTGAACGAGTGCACAAGAGAAGGAATATAGATGAAAAAGAGGTAAAAATCAGAGTTGTAGGTGTTCGTATTGTGTGTCCAAATTCATTCCACGTTATTTTAGAGCAATAATAGGCTTGATTTGGTGTAAAATATTTTATATATTAACATATTATTTGTATTAGATGTGTATGTTTACACTAATTAAGACTGATGTTAAAAGCAGCACATGATCATCATGTGTTACATTAAAGGCAGAATGTGATTTGGGTCACGTGACAGTCTTTTCTGGACGTTTTTTTTTGCATTTGGCATTCGGATGAATTCAAAATGGCTCTCAGGTTGAACATATAGTGCACTACACAGAGTGGAGAAACCATTACTTCATTGCCTACATCGTAGGGCTGGGGAATATGGTTATATAATATCGATAACGTCATAAATTATATCATGATGCACTTTTATGAGTTCTTTTATTGTAGACATTAAGGTATTGTCAAACTACTTTGTTTGCCCCTTCGTCATAATCTTGTTATGTCTGAAATACCTGACTCCATTAATCACCTCTGTCGGGTTTTGCACAGTTCTTCACAGGATGGTGGATCATAATCGACGCAGCAATAATGTACCCCAAAGAGGAGGAGTTTCACCACGCATACCATACCTGTGGAGTCATCGCCACTATAGCGTTCCTCATGTAAGTCAAATTCTTTACACACGTACGTCTGTGTCGTTACAGTCACCATGGGTTTATGATGTAGAATGTTAACACAGCTCAGACAGATCAGTGTCTATTTCTGTTTTTATGTCTCATGCAGGATCAACGCAGTGTCAAATGGCCAGGTGAGAGGTGACAGCTACAGCGAAGGCTGCATGGGACAGACAGGTGTGTAAATCTGGAATACCACTAAGACACATTTATAATTCCTAGACTAACATATACCCAGTGCTGGATAGAAGCGGTGAGTATAAATAGCTTGAGCATGAGTAGACAAACCCGTCTGGCTTGATTTACAGAGGGAGCGTGTTTGCCCTGAGAAGCGTGTCAGCCGAGATTGCATGAGTCTGGGGCCTGTATTGTTTCCAACACTCAGCCTTCGGTAGTGTGTTGTTGTTGTTTGTTTTTTATAATTAAAAAGCAACCTAATCGAGCACATTTTAAAGCACGCACCCTTTTTTGTGATATTGTCTATACCAGTATAGTCTAACATACAGTTGCAGTCAGAAGTTTACATACACTCATCATGGACATGAATGTCATGG
>JAOTRR010000043.1:3229541-3240435 GCA_028570945.1 Gogo arcuatus | reverse complement strand
TGCTGTGCCATGCCAGTTGGTTGCTAGGGTGTTTCTAGTTGGTTGGTATGCCATGCCAGTTGGTTGCTATGCCATGTCAGTTGTTTTCTATGCCATGCCAGTTGGTTGCTAGGGTGTTTCTAGTTGGTTGGTATACCATGACAGTTGGTTGCTATGCCATGTCAGTTGGTTTCTAGGGTGTTGCGAGGTGGTTGCTGTGCCATGCCAGTTGGTTGCTAGGGTGTTTCTAGTTGGTTGGTATGCCATGTCAGTTGGTTGCTAGGGTGTTTCTGGTTGGTTGCTATGCCTGTCAGTTGGTTGCTATGCCATGTCAGTTGGTTTCTGGGGTGTTGCTAGGTGGTTGCTATGCCATGACAGTTGGTTGCTAGGGTGTTTCTAGTTGGTTGCTATGCCATGCCAGTTGATTGCTAGGGTGTTGCTAGGCAGTTGCTATGCCATGCCAGTTGGTTGCTAGGGTGTTGTTAGGCAGTTGCTATGCCATGCCAGTTGGTTGCTAGGGTGTTGCTGGGCAGTTGCTATGCCATGCCAGTTGGTTGCTAGGGTGTTGCAAGCTGGTTGCTATGATATTCCAGGTTTCATGTGTGTAACACCTAAGGTTTGGTCAGCACGCCCTTCTGACTAAAAGTAAAAGCACCCCTGTGTCTTACTGATGGAAAAGTAACCAATTGTGGAGTGTTGCTGTGCAGCAACTGTAATTCCAATCTTTCCCCAAAGCAGCACCTGATACCTGTATGTCTGTGCTGAATGTTAAGGCCCAAATGTTCAAATATAATAATAATAATAATAATAAGAAGAAGAAGAAGAAGAGGAGGATTATAAAAAACTGTCAAGCCAACATGAATATATGATGTTAAACCTTACAGACTGTACCAAATGATTTAACAGCAACTAATCCCCACATTTAACCTAGTTACCTAGTATGGTAATGAGCTGTGAAGAAAATACAAATGTACATGAAGATGCACTACAAGCAAAGTGCAAAGTCAGCCACTGCTATGACTTTCAGCTGCAAATATGTTTGGAAAAAATAAATTTAGACACATATAGCTTATATAATGCTTATGTCTTATTTATACTTATTTTATTAATATCATGCGTCAGAATGTATAGCTCAAGGTGTCTTCATTCAAAGTTAATGGTGGAAGGAGTTCAGTGTTTAAGGTGCTATGCTACTGAGTGGAAGGTAGAGATCAAATCCCAGGACTGAGTCACTGCCGTTCCCTTGAGCTGCTCACGTCTGTGCCCTGACTGGATTTCATCACCATCATCTGCTAAATAAAGTATTAATCTGGATATTACAGAATTAAACTTGTGACCTCTACTGAAAATTCATCTTTAAAAAAATAGCTGCAAGCAGCGATCTACGGGGTCCAAGCACCCTTTGTCAAGTCCTTGCCAAGTTCCAGAGATCAAAGGTGAACATGCTGTTCAGGTTTCATCATGGTAGCTTGGTGCTAAGCTGGTGAAATGCTTCCTGAAGTGACTTGTAAATGTAATTCAGTTACGAGAAGCAAAACAGTTCAGAGTTACAGTTCCTGAGCTGTTTCTGAACTTGTTCATCTCATCCTTGCTGAAAAACCACACATCAAATACACCAGTTTTGTGAAGATATGCCAAAAAAGCAGGACTAGTTTGAAAAAGAAGTTTTGTATATTCTGCAAATCATTGTCGTAAGTGGGCGGGGTTAACTTGGTAGGGGGGAGGGAAGAATTTTCATGTATGTTTTTTGAGTTATGGGACCTTAATCATATTGCAAAAACTTGCATGCCTACACTAACAGTGTTTTTTTTTGTTTTGTTTTGTTTTTTGTTTTTTTTTAAATGTTGAATTAGAGAGTATGTGGATTTTATTACTCCAGCAGTATTAGTAGTGGCATTTTAGAATGTTATTCAGTGGACCAAAGTGCACTGAATTATAGAGAAAGGGCTGATTGGCATCAAGTCTTTGACCTCGTCTTGGCCCGAAGTGATGCTGCTCATTAGAGCACAACAAAGGAAAAAAAAAAGAGAGAGACAGCGAGAAAGGCAAAGATCCGTGAATTTTTTTTTTTCTTGCTAAGCAAAAGCTATTTCTGTTGGGCAGAGCTGCACATTTTGTCTGCACTGCCCTTGCCTGGGTAGCATAATGATACACCCTCAAGTGTTTTATTCTGAATGTAATCAATAAAACATACAGAAACATGACTGGATTAATTGCTGGATAAAAGAAAAGAAAAACTGATTCATGAAAATACAGTATAGTTATTTCAGTATGTTGTTATCTTTATCACCAAGTGTGTACAATATTTTATATAAACTAGAACTCATAACACCTGGAATAAATTTCAAATGTAAATGTTCAGTTGCTGGTCGTGGAGGATGGAGTGTAGCAAGCGGAGCACCAAAGCATGACGTTTTGTCTCTCTTGTGCACAGGAAGCGTGTCTGAGGTTAAATGGGGTCTTTATGGAATCAAAAGGGATTGTGCTGGAAGAGGAGTGCTGATTGAAGTGCGTGCACGTGGCGCTTTGCGTTGTTTCATATGGAGATGGTTTTGCTTGTCTTGCACTCCTGTGCCTCAGTTGTTAGAATTGCAGATTTCACGAGCCGATTTGTTGATGCAGGAGTGGTGCTGGATTTAATTTGATCCTGGAAGGCGATCACGTTTATTCATAAAAGTAAAAAAAAAAAAAAAAAAGAGAGAAACATTACCATCATTTTTTGATGTGGTTCTTTGTGCCATTTTATCATAACATGGAAAATATTCAGGAAAAGAATGTTTAACAAGTCTGAAATTATTTTGTATGATCCATTTTTGCTTTGCAATTTAGTCCTTGTGAAGCAAGTATGTCCTCAAAATGCGTTAAAAGTTTTAAAAAGCACTCTTTTTGTGGTGTCCACAGAGCTCCCAGAGAACTGGACGGACACGCGCGAGACCCTGCTGGAGGGCATGGTGTTCCAGCTGAAGTATCTTGGTGTCACGCTGGTGGAGCAGCCGAAAGGAGAGGAGCTGTCAGCTGCTGCAGTCAAGAGGATTGTTGCCACGGTGAGATCCCCATGGAAATAACCCCTGACCTCACAAAATGCCCAAAAAGGCGAAGGGGCAGAGCTCAATGTTCAGATCAAAATCATGTGTCAGAATTCGGAACAGAAAACCGTTTTTCCTCTTTGATACAGTCCGATCCATCAGTGGCACCCTTTATTAAAACAAGCAAAATACAATCATATTGAACATAAATTGATATGAATTTCTGGAAAGCGTTAAAAAATTAAGGATGATTTGCTTTTATTTGATGTATTCTTTCAAGGTGTCAATGATTTTGCTGCATACTACTGTTAATTAAGCATTTTTTATGAAAAAGACATTTTTGTTGGAGGAAATTAAAGTACCTTGTACAATATTTTTTGAATGGAAAATTGTGATGTTTTCTCTGAAAGGTGCCAATAATTCTCTAAAGTTTTAACGTTTCCATGTTCTGAGCCTAGCTGTTTATCATTCAGGACTCGTCAGCATTCCTCTCCACACATTCGTTCCCCTCCGTGTGGTCTCTGTGTCTCTCTCACTCACACACACACACACACACACACACACAGAGGCTTGTCAAGTAGTGAAATGTAACAGTAATGGTGTTAAGAGCCTCAACCTTTTCACTCGAAAGCACAGAGCAGGACACAGACACTCATCACTGACACAACATGAATGTGCAGTTATATTAATCTGTCTGTCTGTCTGTCTGTCTGTCTGTCTGTCTCTCTTTGTGTGTGTGTCTATCTCGCTCTGTCTGTCTGTCTCTCTCTCTCTCTCTCTCTCTCTCTCTGTGTGTCTGTCTGTTTGTCTCTCTCTCTCTGTGTGTGTGTGTCTGTCTCGCTCTGTCTGTCTGTCTGTCTCTCTCTGTGTCTGTCTCTCTCTGTGTCTGTGTGTCTCTCTCTCTCTCTCTCTCTCTCTCTCTCTCTGTGTCTGTCTCGCTCTGTGTCTGTCTGTCTCTGTCTCCCTTTTTCTCTCTCTCTCTCTCTCTCTCTCTCTCTCTCTCTCTCTCTCTCTCTCTCTGTGTCTGTGTTTATCTGTCTCACTCTGTCTGTGTCTGATTCTCTTTCTGTCTTTGTCTCTCTGACTGTTTCTTTCCCTTTCTCTATGTCTCTCTGTTGCCTGCCTCTCTCTCTCTCTCTCTCTCTCTCTCTCTCTCTCTCTCTCAGGCCAAAGCCAGTGGGAAGAAGCTGCAGAAGGTCATGTTGAAGGTTTCTCCGAGAGGGATCATCCTGTACGACAGCGCCTCAAATCAGCTGATCGAGAACGTCTCCATTTACAGGTCAGGCTGCCGATCTCTTTCCTTTCTCTTTTGCAAGCAGATGTTTTCCTGATTTCTAGATGATGCGTTTCATTCTCATATTCGCCAAAAACAAGCTGATTGGAACTTGTTTTGTGATGAACAGGTCTCTTCTGGGGTTTTTTAATCCAGAATTTTATGAAAGATGCCCGTCTACACTAATAATATACACTTTGACCCGTGATTACTGTTGAGTGCAGTCATATATGGTTTGGAATGTAGACCTCGGCGTTCTTGGGTTTTGTTTAAAAAACAGTCCACCAGTTTAGGGGAGAGGTTCCTGGATGAAGGAGAGAGAGGTGTGTGGTCTCCAGTGACGTTAGAGTGCACACCCAGGACAAAACACAGCTGTGCCTATGATGTGAGGTCATCATCATCATCTGCTCTCGGGATGTAACTTAATACAAATGTGTTATTCAGATACGTTGTAGAGCAGATAAACAGATACGAATAGTGTTTTTTTTTTTTTTTTTTTTTTTAAAGAACACGGGTTTACAGGTTCATCTAGTTGGGAATTTAAATCCAAATAGTGATACAGACAGTGGCATGGTGCTCAGCCCCTCCTGTGTGTGGATGTGTGGTGTTTTTTTATTTATTTTTATTTTTATAACCTGGGTATGGATTTGGGTTGTAAAATGAGATTGGAGCTTGGACTTGAAAGCTTAACAGACCAAGACGAGAGGAAGCTGCGGTGATCTTTATTTATTTATTGTTGCACGGCTTTGGCTTTGCTCCTGTTCCTTTGGTTGCGATTTTATCCACTTGTCTCCATCTAACTCCATCTATTTTATGCTCCTCTCCACAGGATCTCTTACTGCACTGCTGATAAGATGCACGATAAGGTGTTTGCCTACATCGCTCAGAGCCAGGGCAATGAGACTCTTGAGTGCCATGCCTTCCTTTGCACCAAAAAGAAAGTGGTGAGTTCCATGGATTTTTGTTTCTTTTCGTCGTCTTGGCTGACGTGGATGCATAGTCGGGTGTCCCTCGAGGGATGATGGCATGGACACTCCCTGCCTTTCCTTCCCTCTGCTAATTTGGCTGTAACCCCGAGCACGCTTCCTTTCAGAGAAGGGCAGAGAGGTGAATGATTGAGACAGAGACAGACAGAGATGTACGCAGACAGACAGACACATGGACGTAGACTGCTGAACGGACACGGACGGACGGAGAGAGTCAATTCAATTCAGTTTTATTTGCATAGTGCTTTTAACATTAGACATTGTCACAATTCTTCTTTGAGTAGAGTGTATGAGCTATATAACTCAAATATCTCTCTCTCTCTCTTTCAGGCACAGGCGGTGACTTTAACAGTAGCGCAGGCCTTTAAAGTGGCCTTCGAGTTTTGGCAGAACACCAAGGAAGGTATGATCTCCGTTATTTCCTTCAGCATCAGCTGTGTGATCAACAGCTCGTGTCCTTTTTGTTCTTTATTTCTGACTTTTAACCTCATTCTTGTTTTGCCTTTAAATAAACGTTCTCATGTCTAAATATTGGATCCAAAATTTCCTGTCACCGGCTCCTTGGATGAGTGTGAGCAATCGTTTATATTTTCTGGTTATAACTCCACCCACATTTCCTGTATTTTCGGTATTTAATGAACTGAAAAACAATGGGAATCTGGCTCGAAGCCCAGTCTCAGCATGTGTATATTTTGTGTGTGAGGGTTTGTGTTTGTGTGTATGTGTGTGATGCAGACTCTTGATTACGTTTCACACACTCCCCAGGATTCCTCCAAGTCAGCAGAGCTCTGTAATTAACAGCATGTATGAAAACATGATATGCGTGCATCTGTGCGTGTGCGTGTGTGTCCATTGTCTCTAAGCCTGGGTGTGTGTTGCACATACAGGAACAAGTTTACACCATTCAATGCTTTTCTTTGTCCTCCAATGGCCCCATTATAGAGTTTCTGTGGATTTCCAGGTTTATAAATTGAGAGACCATCATCTCCTGAGATTTTACGATACTACACAATATCTAGTTAACTATATAATGGATAAAAGATGTAAAGCAGTCAGTGCTTAATTAAAACCTTTGCAAGTGTTGGGTCTCTTCACTGAGACTGACGGGCGCCGAGGCCACGCCTCCTTCACTGAGACTGACGGGCGCCGAGGCCACGCCTCCTTCACTGAGACTGACGGGCGCCGAGGCCACGCCTCCTTCACTGAGACTGACGGGTGCCGAGGCCACGCCTCCTTCACTGAGACTGGCGGGTGCCGAGGCCACGCTTCCTTCACTGAGACTGACGGGTGCCGAGGCCACGCCTCCTTCACTGAGACTGATGGGTGCCGAGGCCACGCCTCCTTTTATATCTAAAGCTATATCTAAATTTTGAGACATAGATTGTATGCGCACGTGAGTGTTTGTGTGTGTGTGTCAAAGTGAGCTGGAGGCAATAATAATTTGACAGGATAGCTTGCACACAGGTAGACCCCTTTGACAGGCAGTGCGAGAAGGAGAAAGATGTTGGGAGGGGTGTGTGTGTGTGTGTGGGCAGAAAGAAAATGTCAAGCCTCATTGACAGCTTTCCTCACATTGCTCTCTCACTCAGTGTGAGATATGGAGAGTGTTTACTTCTCCTTTTGCCAGTTTTAAATATAAGGTTTTAATTCAGTTTTAACTTGAGCTCCACTTCTGTTTAATAATTGATATAACTGAGCTGCTTCAGACTTGGTGTTGAGGTATCACCTGTTAAATATTCTGATTAATGCTGTTTTAACATGGTGTGTGTGTGCATATATGTACGTGCATGCGTGTGTGCTTGTCTAACTGATGGGGGAATAGCAAAGGCTGTGATGTTGCAAGTAAAACTTTTGAAAGCTTCCAGAGCCTCAAAGTCTCAGTGGGGAGGAGTAGTGAGATAAAAGAGATCATGGGTCTCGGATCACTTCTAATTTCTACACACACACACACTTCGTCTGCAACTATACCCCACAGCATACTTGCCTAAGATTCAACACTTCAGAATAAAGATGAAAGGAATTATCGCTGTGAGCAAGAAGCTTGTTTGCAGGGGCCAAGCACCCATTGTGAAATTTACCAAAGACAAATTGCGAGACTTTCAGGCTGGAGACTTTTAGTTAGATGATGATCTGAGGGCCTTGTTAACAGATATCTTCAGTTAAGTTGACAGTTAAGTATGTTTACATGCACATCATCTAATTCAAGCTACCTGATTGGCAAGACTCCAGGTGTACACCAGTCAGTCAAGATTTGGAGTAACATTTAAATGCATGTGTTCTAAAATTAAAACTTTCTGCCTTTTTGATTTAAAAAAACTAAACTAAACTAAACATTGAGCCAGGTCAGTTTTGTTATTCAATCCAGTAGTGTTAGTGTCAGTGTTGTCATTTTCTCCAGAAGACGCTTCACCACATAGCGTGTGGGTGCCAATAGTTTTGAAACCAGCGTTTTGCAGATGATGTTATAGTATATTGGTACCCAAATAAAATTTATTCACTTTAGATTGCCTAAAACTTTGGGTTGAATATACCACCCATGGAGACGCACTGTACTGTGTGTGTACGTTTTCTTCAAAATAATTGGCATGTGCTGACGCATCTTCTAGAGAAAATAACAACACTGAACCTATGTGTCATGGTCATTACTGAGGATAGTTAATTCAGTAGGGCTGTGTGGGGGACAATTCTACACATTCTGTCTCTCTACTAACTTTGAAATCTGTTCTGCAAATACTATACACACCCACAGGGTATAAACCACAAGATCCTGTTGTTGTCACAAAATATGTTACAATTCAGTGTGTAAACTGAATTTTCTGTTCAGGCAAGATTTTATCCGGACAGAAATACGCCACATATTGTATTCTAGCACTGTACTGAAATACATGGTCAGTTATTTTCTGAATCACTTATGGAAATGACTCGGTCTCTGTAGCAACAGTTTTGCTTGCTTTTTGTTTTCTAGCATCGATGGTCAGTTGCTATAGTGTGTTCATTTAATTAGGGCATTTTTTTTTTGCAGACCATTGCATGTTTTAAAAACGGATTAGAGCAGGTTATACATTATGTATTTGAGTCAAAGCAATTATTGATTTAAGTTGGTCCAATCAGGTTGATATGAGACACCTTTTGGCCTTTAAAACAGATATGTTCTGTTATTGATTATTTAAATGTGAAATGCTAATGGTGCTCTTTTACTTTGCTTCGCCCATTTCTTAGAAAAAGAGAAGCGAGTAAAACCTGACTCAGTTGGACCAAGCAACTCTCAGTCACAGAATTCAGAAAGTGTGGAAGAAGGAGGTGAGTTTCTATTTTTTTCCCTTTTTGATCTCTCTCTCTCTCTCTCTCTCTCTCTCTCTCTCTCTCTCAATCCATGCATTCTTCTTCAGGCTGCGTCCGGTCCTTTCATGCTTCGAAACAGGAGCATGTTCGCACTGTGTGCCAAAATACTGATGCTGTTGATATCGTTCCAGGGAGTTTCTGTTCCAATCAGATGATTTTGTCATTTCAAGTAGTGAGATCCTTCAGCATGGCAAGGCTGTCAGCAACATACACACACTTGCAAATGTGAGCTTGTATGAGGAAATATCCATCATGTTTAAACTCTTCATAAATGTTCTTTTGTGAGGATTTTGTGACAGTTTATATTCATAAGATAAGATTTGATCTTAAAATCAATCTTTATATTTATCTTTCGGTTGCAGCTCGGAAATAACTCATGCAAAACGATCACTTAGAACAACAACCTATTTACAGTTCTCAGTTCAAAGAACTATAACGTGGTGTGCAGTTGTAGGAAAATAATCAACAACAGGCTGGTGTGATGCGGCACGTCACGAAGTTCTTGCTACCATCCTGAAGTTGAGCACTTTCTTAATATCTTGAAGTGTTTTATTCAGTTTGCGATTACCTTTTTTTTTTTTTTTAAAATAAAGAATGACTCCTCATATTTGTTTATCCATTTATAGTTACATTAAACGCTTTGGAATGCTTATGAAACAAGTTAGTTCCTGTTATTATTTATGTTAGAAGCTGTAAATGGTCCTTTGCTCACCAGCCTCTCTTTTTTTTCCTCTCTTGTGGGGGGGGGAAACCCACAGATTGTCATATGAGTGAGTGATTAGTGAGTGACGGAGGTCATGGATGTGAGCCACCCTTCACACGCAGTCTGTCACTTTGACATGTAAGATCCAAGCTTCCTCTGTGTCATATGAGGACTATGACTTTGCAATACTGTGTGTGACGGAAAGAGAGAGAGAGAGAGAGAGAGAGAGAGAGAGAGAGAGAGAGAGAGAGAGAAGAATGAGGGTTGGGATGCCAAAATTGTCCATCTGAAAGGTCATGGACATGCCACCCCTCACCCACACACACACTTATAGAGTTTCACAGTGAGCCATAGATAATTGCTCTGCTTGTGAAAGAGGAGACGTTAAATCTGCTGCAGAAAGACAGATGCATTGAACATCGCAAAGGAAGCCAATGAGGCATTGAGTGAAAAATAAACCACGAACGCAGGGAAGTGTAATCATTTAGTTTGACAGGCCTCGAGTGCTCTTTTGCTCTGTTCTGAATTACGGCTGTTATATTCAATTCTACCGTGTGATCGAGAATTCGTTCTAACATGTAATCAGTACATTAGAAGTCTACTCAGTCATTCACTGAATGCCTGCTAGCTAATAAGCTAATTAGCAGTCTGTTAATCAAACAGGACGCTAGCTATGAGTTGGAGATAATGTAGCTAACTTTTAGTTTTATTTATTACACAATTATTTAATTATGTCTGTTGTATTTAACATCTTAAATCTAGACTAGTGTCTAATATGATGGTGATGAAACGTATGACTGATGGCCTCTATAATGATTGCTGCTGTTCTTTGTTAAAAGCATGTATGATTGTGTGTGTGTGTGTGTGTGTGTGTGTGTGTGTGTGTGTGTGTGTAGAAGTGGCTACAGGGAATCTACTAAACTTAGAGGAAGGTGCAGTTATACATTCAGGACTTGATGATGATGTGCATACAGCACAGAGCATCAGCACAGAGAACAACAACACTGTTTGGGTAAGTGCTAACACACACACACATGGAGACAATGGGAATTAATTAATTAATTTATTTTTTTACATGCACACAAGTAGAACAAAGGGTTATAGAGTGCTAATCTGTTGTTTGTGTTTTAATATGCAGTGTAGGAGTACAGAAACAACAGGTGGGATCAGTTCATCACGTCAAACACGATTTCGTGCACAAGGCTTAAGTCGAGTTCTGTAATCATTTGCTTGTTCTTAGATACCAGGGAAACGTGTAAACATGCAGAACTAACTTGATCTTGTGAATCGGAGTCGGCTAGTTAGTTCCGCTAACTCGGCAATACACTTGTAGTATACGCTCACCGGCCACTTTATTAGGTACACCCGTACACCTGCTGTTTTATGTGTTTTTTTTTTTTTTAATCAGCCAATCCTTTGACAGCAGCACAATGCATAAAATCATGCATATACAAATCAAGAGCTTTAATTGAAGTGAACATTGAAGTTAATGTTCACTTCAAACATCAGAATGGGGAAAAATTGTGATCCCTGTGGCATGGGTGTTGGTGCCAGATGGACTGGTTTGAGTATTTCAGAAACTGCT
>JAOTRR010000043.1:3205033-3217205 GCA_028570945.1 Gogo arcuatus | reverse complement strand
TACATAGAGATGCTGATTTAAGAAAAAATTGAAGTGGTCTCTTAATTTTTTCCAGCGGTGTGTGTGTGTGTATATATATATATATATGTATGTGTATGTGTGTAGATATATATAAATCCTTATTTAAACATGTGCAATAATATTCTGGTTATTTTTGGAGCTATAGTTTTTTATTCCTGAAATTTGCACTGACAGAACACATTAGTTCCATTTTGTTATTTACACGCTACCTGTTTTTGGATTAAATCCATTCAGTTTGTCAAATTAAATAATAGTAGCTTTAACAGCTTCATAATACACTTGTATTCAAAAGGCAGAATTAAGCAAAGGAAATTTAGATTATAGGTGCCCTATTGCTAGCTAAAATGTAATGATTCGCTTTCTTCTTTTTTTTTTTTTGAGGTGTCACCATTTCTGTGTAAAGTTATTGCGATATAGTTTCCTTGTCTAACTCATGATGGCAGACAGAAAGCAACCCATCAAGACAGCTTACCATAAACGTGGCTCAGATAAGACAAGATATTTTCCGCACTTGAAGCCCCTCTCCCATTATTCTCACATGGTCTTATCTAAAGCCACCAATTCCTGTTCGGTCAATCCATCCTGGAGTCCTGACAGTCCTGCCTGGAACTTGAAAGTTGAGTTAAGGAACAGCAGGCCATCTGTTGGACGTAAGAAGCGATTGGAGAATTCATGCCTTGATGAGACATACGATACCCCGCTAAAAAAACCCTGCCTTGCTGAACACCCTTCTCCAGATTCAGCCTGTTTTTTAGATTCCTTCGATACGTTCCGACAAGTGAGGCTTGTCTTGCCACAGTCTTCCTTTGTAGCACTTGATGAGATTAAAAGGATAGAAAAAACTCTGTCTGATCAGAAATCATTAGGCCTGGGCTGGATTGATGGTAGTGATGAGATTGATGGTCAGAGCAGCGTGTCACTTACTGATGTTCGCTCAAGCAGCCCGGTGATTGTACACAATGAAGATGGTGTGGATGTTATTGCGTTTGATTATGACGTGGATGAGATCATGTGTCTGAACCCAATTGACTGTGCTGATGTTAGCACTGATGGCCTGGAGGATTTCATTCAGAGCTGTCAGACTTATTATGAGGAGCAGCTTCCAGTCGAGGAGGGCCGTAGCTCAAGGCAAAAACAAGGCAAAGTAGAGTGCTTGCTTGGCAAAGACGCACAAACCGGAAGCAATGAGGTTTATGTTACGAAATCATGTTACACAGCTGACCCAGGGGAGTCCAGGGTCACAGCAGAAAGCGCTATCACCAAAGGTGACGAGGTGTATTTTATAAAATCGTATAAAATTACTGTACCAAATTTGCCAAATGACAAAACACCACTGATGTCCACCCCAATCATGTCCACCCCATTGAGCAAATTTAGGAAGCAATCTCCAATATTAAGCCCTAAACTCGACCTGGACAAAGAAAGCTGGTCCTCACCTACAATAATTTGCAAGCCTGTAACAACCAGTTCCCCAAATGTGTATGTGAATTTGGGCGCTGGTAATACAGAAACACTTCCCACAATCCCCTTGCTGAATGTTAACGAGAATAAAGAGGTTAACGTGGTGCTTGAAGGCACGTCGATCCGCAAGTCGTTAGTGTGCCGCAATCAGGGGAGGCACGCTGCTAACCAGGTGATGGAGGATGAGGACGTGCTGTCAGTCAGTCAGCAGCAGCAGCCAGACTCCGAGATTCAAGTGATGTTTGGGGAGGAAACGGACGCCACAGACAGCTTCGAGAGCACGCTGCCTCTTCAGGTCCAGGTTTGACACAAAAAAACATGATCATGTTTTTTTAAAGTGATGTTTAAGATTATTTATAAAGGCATACAAATTGGACTTTTGAATGTTTGACATTAATGATCAAATGCTTCAGATAGACTTCAATAGCCATATGTCCTGCTTAGGTGAAGTCGAAGGTGGTTTTGCCCAACCAACAGCAATCAGAAGCAGTCAAAGCAACAGCACATCGACAGCCAGAGAAAAAAGTGGCGTCCGAGGGCCAAAGAAATGTCTTCAAAGATACCCCAAGGTACTCTACTTGGATTAGCTCCTGGCAGATTTTTAGATTCCTTTATTTTAAATGTGTATGGACAAATTCTGTTCATTATACATAATTGAAAAATGTTTACGGCGCGATCATGCTCCATATGTATACACGTTTTGCTTGGCATCTGTAACTTTTGCATGACATTGATTAGAAAGACAAAAACAGCCCTGACTGAATCTCCACGTACAAATGCTTAGTCTTCTAAACCTGTTTGTGGCTCCTTATTCAAGCAAATACAGTATTATGTACTCAATACCTGAGAATCAGAAGATTTTTTTAACCAGTAGGAGGAGCGCTGCTGCTATTTGTAATAAGTTCTCTCCTCAGCAGTTCTGAGCTTCACTTCGATGGATCATTAGCTCAGACATTTGAAGGTGTTTGTAAGGTTCCTGCCGTCTTTAAGCTCTCCTGTTTGCGTACCAGTTCAAGCTCGAATTCTTATGCATTAGTGTACTAGACCTGGGCAATATGACAATATAATATGGCTTTTATGATGAATTCGGATTTTAAAAAGAAAGTAGTAATTTATTGGACATTTATTGTTTTCTCACTTTGTTTTCATGTTGGTTGGTTTTTCAAAAGGTTTTTAAATGCAGCACTACCTTTTTCACCTCCATTTGAGCAATGATATGATATATATTAGGATGTGCTCCACTATATGGGCAAAAGTATGTGGATACCTGACCATCACACCCATATGTGGTTCTTCCCCAAACGGTTGCCACAGAGTTGGAAGCACACAATTGTATAGGATGTCTTTGTATGCTGTAGCATGACAATTTACCTTCGGTGGAACTAAGAGGCCCAAACCTGTTCCAGCATGACAATACCCCTGGGCACAAAGCGAGCTCCATGAAGACATGGTATGCCAAGGTTGGAGTGGAAGAACTTGAGTGCCCTGACCTCAACCCCACTGAACACCTTTTTGATGAACTGTGCCCCAGAAGGGTGCAGGTTATTATAACAGAAAAGGGGGGATTAAATCTGGAATTGTATGTTCAAACAGCACATGGGTGTGGTGCTCAGTTATCCACAAACTTTTGGCTGTATAGTGCATTTTTGACATATGGCCCCAGTTCTAGTGTCTACTAACCTTCCTGCAAATTTAGAAGTCATCCTCTGAGAAGTATGGGGAGCTTTTTCTGTCTTTTTAACCCGAGCTCTTAACATTAGTTTTTTTCTTTTTCATAACAACCGTTGCCAAGGAATGTAGAGTACAGTGTTATATAACCACCTTATTAAAGTTTAATAACTCTCACAATGCTTTGATGTTTTGTTGCATGCAGAACATAGGGATGGGGAGATGATGATCAGTCACTCGGAATCAAATCGAAAATGATTTTAAATGCATAATAATCTGGGTTTGTGCTTGCCTGTGATTTTGTGTGATTGGATGTCAGCCGTGTCAACCTGTATTTTATGAATCGACTGATCCATTTTGTGTGGTTTGCAGACCAGTGGTATTGTACAGAGAGGAGGACTGGGAGAAAGAGAAGAAGGTGTATGTGGACTTGGTGACGAGACACATGACGGATAACACGGAAGATGGTAAAATTTAAATGGCAGGTTTCACCACTAAAAACAGAAATGTCACTGTCAGAGCAATTAGTGATAAGGAACATTTGTAATCATATATTGTTTTATTAGTGATTAAGATTTCCTCTCTAGATAATCACTTGCTGACGTATCTTCCCTTTTGATCACCTTCACAGGTGTAATGACTGAGCTTTTGCACCTCATGAACGCTGTAGCCAATCAGAGAAATGGAAGCGAGAGGAGAAAGTGGCAGCACCCGTCCGATCTCACCCACAGGTACGCTGACGCTGTGGGAGGCAAAGGGCAGAGATTGGCTGCTATGTGGGTGGGAAGAAAAACAATGGGAACACAGTGTGTAGACAGTTAATAATTATATTAATATAATAAATGGGGGATTTTATAATCATGGTCACAAATAAAGTTTATATTTAGTGTGATTTGTTAACCATCCACTGAGCCTATTCAGTAGCCAAATTTATGGAAATTCTTTTTTTTTTTTCCACACACCGTGGCATTATGAGGTAATTGTATCTATATAATGTATATGATTTCTCTATTCCTGAAGAAACTACCGGTTGCGTAACAGCAGGCGTTTACTCTCGCTGGATGAATGGCAGAACCTGAACTATCGTAACCATCTCCGCTTTGCTCAAGTGCCACAGATGTTCAAGCGAAGCCCAGTGCTTTAATACTTTTCAGGAAAGGAAATGTCGCACCCTCCCCACACCAAAAGCTCTGGTTTTCCCTCTGTATTAATGATGCTGAACTCAAGCCTCTTTTTATATTCAGCATCTCAGTAGGTACCCGGTATGGTCTCTGATGCTTTTCTTTGACGTTTCTTTGTGTGTTTGAAAAGCAATTGCAGTGGATTTTTTTTTGGATATATTTTGTGTGTGTGTGTGTGTGTTAGATTTTAGATGTTTGTGGTTTGACACTGGTGTAACAGAGATGGAAACATTACAAATATGCTGCGTTCTCATCCTAAGGAATGGAGTGGAAATGCTGCATTCTCATCCGAAGAAATGCTTCTGCAAGCATTTGGGTTGTAATTTTCTTTTAACTCTGTCCAAAATTGTCAGTTTTATCTGAGGTGATTATTTTATCCCTCTCTTCTAAATTCTAAATTAAGTCCCTCTAACACAGCCACTTCTAGATTTTTGTACTTTATTCCCAAACAGACAAACACTGTCCAGAACCTGCATTCTTGTAATTGTGTGTGCCTTTGGACTTGTTGGATCTGTCCCCAGTTTTATTTTTGTGGGTGTTCAGGTTCCTAAATACTTGTGTTCATTTTGCAGGTTTGTTGCTGTGTTGTCAGTGTTTTAGGCACTTTTGTAGCATTTGTTTGATTTCAATGGAAAATTAAATGATAGAAAATCCTTGTATGAGCTTATGTCATAGTGACGTACATAACTATGATGGTTCTACAGTTACTCTCTGATGGGAGTTCATTTCTTACACTATGGTTTTTATTCCATGTGTTTCTACTAGAGGATGAAAATGTTCTGGCTAATGAAACCAATTTGGTTTCAGCACCAATATGGTCTGCAGTAGAGGTCTACATCCGGACTGGAATCCTGCCTGACCCAACAAAATCAGCAGGCAGTTAGATATGAAGCTTGCGGTACAAAGAAAAGCCATGTTCGTTAACATGGGAACATACTGGACATGGTGGAGTGCTCGTGCAGGTGTATATACTGTTCATTCATTAATCCTTAGTAAATGCTTTATCCTGATAGAACCAACTATGTTAACAAGCATTAGCAAAGAAATAACTGTGGAAAAGGTTGGGATTCGTTAAAATTCCTTTGGGAGCAAGTAGAAGTAAGATTTAAAAAAAATAAAAATAAAAACGTCTCGTGCACAGTTCTTGTCTGGAACCATGAGTCAGTGACGTCAGAGGCTACAAGGTGGTCTCCGTTAAAATAGGAAGCAAACAACGGATTGTATAGAAAGTAGCAAGAATTAATTTAGCAACAGTGAATTAAGAGTCAAAAACCATTTACTGAATGGGAAATGCACTGCAAATCCTTGAATTATTTTCAGCTAATAGTTCGTTTGCATAGTGAAATGGATACTTTGGGGTTGTTTACTGTTTGGCACACAATCTAATGCGTAATTTAACAAACTATGTGTAATATTAAAGAATTAGGGATTTGTTATTGGAAGTGAAATTTATCTTCAAATGAGTGTACTTTTATTTACAAGTTGCTCTGTTGGATATTTTTTTAAATCATGTCATCATAACCAACCTCAAGGAGAGGCTTTTACTGAGAAAGCAGTCGAATATACACTATATATGGCCAAAAGTATGTGGACACCTGACCATCACACACGCATGTGGTTCTTCCCCAAAATCTTGCCACAAAGTTGGAAAGATACAGTTGTATAAGAATGTCCACTGTAGCATTACACTTTCCCTTCACTGGAACGAAGAGGCACAAACATCTTCCAGCATGACAATGTTCCTGTGAACAAAGAAAGTCCAAGAAAACATTTGTCAAGGTTGGTGTGGAAGATGTTGAGTGGTCGCAGAGCCCTGACCTCAGCCCCACTGAATAACTTTTGGATGAACAGGCCTCCTCGCCTGATATCGGTGCCTGACCTCACTAAAAACGCTTGTGGCTGAATGAGCACAAATCCCCACAGCCATGCTCCAAAATCTGTTGGAAATCATTCCCAGAAGTGTGGCGGTCATTATAACTGCAAAGAAACGGCATCTTCAAAAAGCACATATGGATGTGATGGTCAGGTGTCTACAAGCATTTAGATATGTAGAGTATTAGTAATAAACACTGTTTATCAAAAAAAAAGTGCTTTACAAAACAATTATAACAAGTTGCAGTACACAGAAAACAAATGTTTCTTTAAAACGATGTTTAATATATAACAAAGTTTTTAAAATCTTAAAAATACAGAGATCAAACAAAAAAGTGTGAATGTACATGTAATTGTGGTCCCCTAGACATTTAAGAACTTTGGTCATCTGTGACTCATATCTTGCTCAGTGATGTGTGCATTCATAATTTATCACTGACTGACAAAGTCAAGCAAAATAATAGTAATTTGATTTAAAAAAAAAAAAAAGCATAAAACGATTTTCCTGCAAATTGAAGTCCGTAGTCTGTTTTGTGTATTGAATGTAGTGTTTTAGCCTAGTAACCCAGTTTAGGATACATTAAGCGAAAAGCATCAATGTTTTCAATCAGAGTATTAAAAAAAATCACACCTAACAATATTATTTCTTGTGCTTTCCTTGTAATAACATTTTTTTTTTTTTTTTCCTCAAGGACTCTGTGGCATTTCACTCTGACCCAAATTAAGCCTGAGGCTTTTGCTACAAGTCAAATAGAAGTGTCCACTGATTATTTTAATCATATGGCTATTAAAGTTTTGTGGCTGTGTAGGAAGGTGTTGATGGTCTTGGCATTTGTATTTTAAGTACACTGCTTGTTTTGTATGCGTCCACTGAGAATTCTCCATGGTAAGGGAGCTGATTTGCTTTCCCCAATGGAAGTCCAGTGACATCAGAAGGGCAACAGGAGACTTTCAGGCAGGAGGGGGATGAACACGGAGTGCTGCAGTAGCTCCTCCCCAGGCTCCCGTCGCTGAATTCCAGCTGAACGGTCACGCTGTGGATTCCGATGTGATGGAGGACACTCCTGATCTGCTGATGGACCATTTTGATCCCACTGAGAGAACTGTGGAGCTCAGTGGAGACTCGCACATGCAGCGAGGCCACGTATCGACCCTTCGTCAACTCCCACACGTGGGCGTCGTGGATACTCAGGACTCCAGGAAGGCTGCACACTTCCTGCACTGTGAGGGGGTTGGTAAAGAAGAAACTTCAGCATGATTTTAAAAAAAAAAGTTTTACTTTCCACGTAAGAATACACAGAGTTTTTTATCTGTAGATAAAAAAAGCTCACAACTTGCAGTGTTCTCTCTTGTGCTTTCCTTGAAATATTCCTTAAAAAAAAAAAACTCCACAAGGGGACTGTGGCATTTCACTACAACCCCAATTAAGCTTTTGGCTTCTGCTACTTGTCAAACAGAAGTGTCCACTGATTATTTCAGTCATGTGACTATTAAAGCTTTGTGGCTGTGCAGGAATGTGTTGACTGCAGTCTGTCGTAAAATTATTAAATATTTCCTGCTTATTAAGTGGGCTGAAATGATTGGGATGATAAAAGTAGGGTTGACTCATTCCTTGCAATGGTGTATAAGCACAGATTTGAAAATTAAATTTTCTTTTCAATGCAAAATGTGGAATTTAAAACAAAGCTCTGCTTGGGTGTGTGTATATTTACGCACAGCTTTGATCACATGTAAGCCAAGCACCCAAATCGAAAATAAAGTTTCCAGTGAAATGTAAAATGCCCAAGAAAGCTTACAGGATCTGGACTGATTAATTCTTTGAACTACCTGTGGAGTCCATTGATGATAGGCTGAAACGTTTTATTTCTGCTTGTCTTTATGGTCTGGTTTCACGTTTGAACCTTTGATTGCTTAGCACATGAGTGCACTACATTTAATCTTTTTACTTAGAGAGCTATCACAAAGCTTCGTGTGCCAGCAAGACGTACCAGTACCTTTTAAAGCCTTTAGATTAACAGAATGTGGATGTGCTGTCAGTCGTGTGACTGCATTCATAAAGCAGTCAGAAAGTAAATTCAGTTATATTAATTCAACTCCTAAAGTGGCAGCTGCACATTTCTTAACCGACAATAAATTTATTACATTATAAATAACACAAAAATATTTACTGATTGAAATGTGTTTCCCAGTGGCACTATTTTTTTGCAGCTCTTTGGTCAACAATTCATATTTATTAAGCTGTCACACAAATTTGCTTAAAACCATTTGTTTGCCCGAATGCCAGCGAATTGTAATTTTACTGTCTCTCTGTTATTGTTAATTGTCTCCATAAGAAAAACTTTTTTTGACTCAATGTTTATAACTGAAAACCCCAGGTTTCTACACGTATCCTGCTTTCTGTTTTTTTTTTGTGATACTGAAGTCTAACTGG
Source organism: Gogo arcuatus (assembly GCA_028570945.1). Classification (NCBI taxonomy): domain Eukaryota; kingdom Metazoa; phylum Chordata; class Actinopteri; order Siluriformes; family Anchariidae; genus Gogo; species Gogo arcuatus. Next base: position 3,208,571 of record JAOTRR010000043.1, on the reverse strand, counting down.
AATCCATGAAATACCAAATTACATCTACAGTTTCCTTTGGGATCATTAAAGTGTCTGTCTCTGTCTTCAAGAATGCTAGTAGCTAACTTAGCAGTTAGCATGAATTTTGGGATTGTTAAGGAAAGAAGTAAGCTGAAATCATAACATTTCCTTCCTACACTAGAGAGAACACTCCCAGGAGATTGTAAGCATCATATTTCCCCTGACATATTTCCTTCCTCCTGTTACTCACAGACTCTGTTGAAGTGCATGTTGTGAGGGATGATCTGCAGCAGGATGGTTGCAGTTTCTCGAGCCAGGGGAATGGCAGAGGGCATGATGATGACCACTATGAGCAGCGTCAGGCTTGGATCCACATAGCACTGCCAGTTACATGGAGCATCCTTCCCCTTGGGCCAGACATAGAACAGAGTTGCAGTAACCACTACCACCACTGATCCTAGAGCATCATTTAGCATGTGGAGCAGCACCCCTGAGAGAGGAATAGGGTGAAATTTTATTTACTATGGCTGTTTGGAGAAGAAACTGGTGCCCTGAGACTCCTGACTGACCCATCGTCCAATTTCCAATGCACTAATACTTTTAGCAAAAAAAAAAGTAAAAGTTGTAGTTTTTGATAAGTGATAACTGTTTAAGAAGTCAAGGACCTTCTTTTGTATGTGGACAGATGTACCTCTTATGTTAAGGTGATGGCCTTTATCCTCAAACTGATCCTCTTCATCTGAATCTGTCTGTTGGAAGCCTGTAAACAGAGCACATTAGTGCATTTCACACATGAGTCTAATCAGTCACCTTTTACAGCATATTATTCAGTGACACTTTGTTCATCATAGTGTAAGCATGGGTCAGTTTCTGTTCACCGAAATGATTTCAGCTTCGTGTTAACCGTCTTCTGAAAGACAACACACTGTCATTTCTGTCACAATGAAATCCTTTTGAGAAACTGGGGACAAACTGATGTGAGCTCGAAACGCCAAGGAAACTGATCTGTTGTGTAGATGTTTTTAAATCAGGTTTTGCTGCAGCAGAAGGACATGATGAACGGCGAATTATAATGACTAGCATTAGATGACTAAATTAATATTTGAGCTTTGTTATACATTACTACCTATTGGTCCTTTGGCCAATTCAATAATTTGATGGAGTGTAAATAATTATTAGAAATACATTAAGGATCCAAAACACTATTGGGTGGTGGTTGTTTTTTTAAATACAGAAAGCTGGCTCTGACCTGCAGATAGTAATAATCACTTACTATATTGTCCCTAAATCGAGCAGAACCTTTCTGAAAATATCGAAGAATGGACGCTGCTGAGCTGGTAAAAGTAATTTGTTTTCGCAGTTTTATAGTTACAGTTAGATGGAACCCTGTAACCCATCACGCTCATGCTTTCACTCGGCTCCACCTGCTTCTGGGTCGCTCTTCTGGTCGCTGTCGCGGCGCGTCGTGTCCGCTCTTTTCCTGCGCAGGCATCTCCAGTCCTGAAACACAATCAATCCCAGGACGTTGATGGAAAGCCCGATGCTGCCGACGATCAGCACTAGAGCGGGTTGGTCGATGGCCTCGGGCTCTACGAGCCGCTCGAGCGCTTGGGCCGACAGGCAGAAGCGCACGGCGGCCAGGAACACGGCGTTGGCCAGCGCGCCCAGGACCTCGACGCGCACCAGGCCGTACGTGCAGCGCGGAGAGGAGTTGCGACGACGGAAGCGCGCCGCCACAAGACCCACCGAGAGCGAAATGACGTCGGACAGCATGTTAAACGAGTCCGAAACCAGCGCTATGGAGTTCCCCATATAACCGACTACAATCTCGGCCAAGAAAAAAACGCTGGTCATGGACAGCATGAAAACCAGGCGACAACTTTTCCCGTTATAGCGACCCATTTCTCATCAGAAAAGTGTCCTTTACTATCACCACACTGTTAGAAAGACAACAGATGGATGACTCGGTGCAAATTTAACACCGTGAACTGGTTGAACTCGAGGTCCTTCTTGGTTTAAACCATTCAGTGAATGTAGTGAACCCTGGACTGCATCGAGCACGAAGATGTTTCTTTGATAACAAACCCAACAACACACTCGCTGATATTATTAACGATAAGGATGGTGATAACGATGAACTTTGAGATGCGTGTGTGGTCTTGGAGACTTAGATGAAAACAAACAAACAAACACACACCACCTAGGCCTATATGTTAACCAATTCTGGAGTAACACCTCAGGTAGTAACAGGATTCAAAGAATTTGCACAGAATGGATTTATTTCTATGTAGCCTTTTTTTTTTTTTTTAAAGGGAGATTCAGGGAGGAGTAGTTTTATATTTATTCATTTGGTAGATGTTTTTTTTTTTCTTCTTCTTCCGCCGCTAAAGTCTCACAGGTGAAATACACAGTCCAGATATGTGAGCAGTTCAGGTTAAGGGCTCCAGGAAAGAAGAGCTGCACGACATGCTCCACATTTTACCTCTTTGAGAAATAATCTGATTCAGTTTCATCAAGTCAGGTATTTCTGTGACTAAGACACAAACAGAATTCAAGTACACACCACTTTCTTCATTATTGCTGTCAGCAAATGAGCGCATATGCAGTTCCACCAGTGTGCATCATTCATTCATTCATTCATTCATTCATTCATCTTCAGTAACCACTTTATCTAGTGTCCAACGAGTGTGATAGTTAGTATGTGTCTGTGAGCTAATTTCATGACGCTTGATGCACACTGTAAAAAGAAGTTACTGTAAATTTACAGTATCTATTTTAAGGCAAAATGACATGCATGCATTGTAAATGATTTGGCAGTGTATTGGCTTCGGGTGAAATACAAGAAAACACGAAGCAAAGCAGGATATCTAACATTTCAGGCAGGAGTGAGATTCCCTTCCCTTCGATGTACACTATATGGGTAAAAGTTTGTGGATATCTCAACATAACACTCCTATGTATCTTGTTGAACATCCCATTCCAGATTTAGTCCCCTTTACTGTTATAATAAGCTAAAGTTTTCTGGGAAGGATTTCCACTAGATTTTGGGGCGTGGCTGTGACCACAAATATGAAAGCTTCCTGTGTCAAAAACATTGAACCATGCTGTGTTATGTTAATTTAATGCTATGCTATGCTAATTTAATTTAAGAAAATAACCACGTTCAGAAATCACGTTCACTTGAATATAATTTTCTGTTTATGAATGTTGAAGCATACACACTTAATGCACAACACAATAGTATGAAAGAAATTCTTACCGTGTATTGATGCCTTGGTCAGGGGTCTGTGCAGGACACTCAAGTTCTTCCACTCCAACCTTGGTACACCATGTCTTCGTGGAGCTTGCTTTGTGCACAAGGGTCATGCTGGAACAGGTTTGAGTCCCTCACTTCCAGTAAAGGGGAATTGTAATGCAATTATGTTTACTTTGAGGAAAGCCCATGTGATCATCACATATGGATGTGTATCCATGTAAGTCAATATATGACTAATTTTTTTTTATTTTTTTAAGCCTTCATTTGTCACATGTACCTTTAGAGCACAGTGAAATTCTT
>JAOTRR010000043.1:3144687-3156892 GCA_028570945.1 Gogo arcuatus | reverse complement strand
AGAAAAATAAACACTAAGCATATGAACTAATTTTATCCCAATAAATTTACTAATCTAATCTACTAATCTACTATACTCATAACAGTAAACATAAGAATGGCATTATGGTAATGATTCATCAGCTCTGAATTAAGGATGCTAGGACTCTTATGATCAGCTGCAGATGTTTTACGGGATGCGTCACAACCAGACTTATTGATTTATCATTTGTGAATTATATCCTAAGACCATTCTTACTTTTCCAATCATAGATCATATTGTCTAATCATTCTCAGCACTCATTCCTATTTTATAATTCAACAGTATCATGATCTCATCATAGGTTCTCCATTAATCAATCAATTGGGTTATAATTACCCAGGCTTTCCCATTGATTCTTCTATTATTCTCGACTGATCTATTCATCCGCATCCCAGAAACACTGAACAGTGGATTATGAGCTCGACCTAATGCGCTATGAATATCCTGCCACGAATTTCCTTTTCCTAACAAGCCTGCTGGGCCGGTGACCCCGTGACCCGCTTACCTAACCTCACCAGTGCGTTAACACGTCGGAGGGGGAACATTAACTGCAATGCCACGCTTATGGAGTAAAAGAGCGATCAATCACGAAGGCTGCTTCCAGCCTGGCTTCATGCAACGCACAACTAGCTGTCCAATAGCACAAACACTAGAGAGAGAGAGAGAGAGAGAGAGAGAGAGAGAGAGGGGTACAGAAGTAGATGGAAACCCTGCGCCCTTCCTTGCGCGAGTGATGCTCCATAATTGGCCGTCATTTAAAAAACAGCCTCCTATCAAATAACCCCAGTGACCCAAAACCTCTAATCGGCAATTAGCTTTAATTACATCCGCTCATCCGGCTGAATGGCACTTTTACCAGGACGCACTCAGCGCGCAGAATAAAGCCACGCATTGACTCTCAGCACCTGTAAACACTGCATAATTGTAAATATGGAGATTAAAAAAACAAAACAAACATACTGGCATTAAAACTCTGCGCTCCAAAATGACAGTGTGGTATTTTGACAAATTGAGGATGTGTATCCCATAAATCAGACCTTTGTAGGAGATGCATCGTACTTTTGACTTCACTAAATTATTCGAAGGCTATTTTGTGCCCTTTATAACGTGAGTAAACCCAGAAATAAATATTTCACTAAATGTGTAGCCTATTCACACGAGTAACTGAGGCAGAAACAGCACTGTGCCGCATGTTTATTCACAACAAATCAACATTTTCCAAGTGGCTGTTTATGTAATACTGAATTTAATTGTACTTGGATATTTTTGGACATTTTGGAGGCCAGATCTCGTCATATTCTGTTTTTTTTTTTTTTTTGTGAAACGCACTTCATAGGTCAGTTTTAATAATATTAACAAATATATTGACCTGCTACTGTAGTGTTTACCGCAATCAACATCCTCTTTTCTAAATTTATTTATTTATTTATTTATTTTTTCATTCCCGTGGCCCACTGAAAATCAGGGTGTTTGGTTGTATGGCCATCATATCATGATATTGTAGTATTTATTATCTGACATCAAAATATGTCTACTGACCACTTTCCCCATTGTTACACAGGATTTTTTTTTATGGCTCAGATTTCATGTGATGGATACAGTGCTGGGGAAAAAAATGACAAGACACTAATTTGTCTGTCAAAAGTAGGAAAAAACACCACATCTATGCCAAATTAAATTATTTGCTGATTCTGTGCAATCAACACCAAAACTACAGACCTATAACCAGATATCACAGAGATCGGATATTAACATTTAAAGGCGAACTTACATGCTATTTTATATCAGCATCAATTAATTTGCTGTCTAAAATAAGCATGATTATAAAAGTGAGTACATTTTGCAGTCAAGTGTAAAACTATATATATAAATTTATGATGGCATGCAAGTAAACAGAGGCATAAAGTGTTTATTGCATTCAGTTTATTTTCAATGCCTTTTTTTCTCCGTCTAATACTGATTATTTATTTACTGAACTCAAAAGTAGGATCCGTTTCTGTCATGAAAAAGTTCAAAACCAAATACTACACTGTACACAGTCAACTATGCGTTTTATATCTGTTCAATATCAGTTCCTCAGAAATCACACAACCCGAAGGCCAGTTTTATTTCTCTCTCTTTTAACAACTGTTCATTTAAAAAACCGAGTCTTTCTTAATTAGTGTTTGATTAGTGTTGGTGTTTACTTGTTTACCCTGGAGCAGGCACTGTGTGCGTTTTTCATTGATTGTACATATGTTGTTTTTTTTTTTAGACTCTACCGGGCTTCCCTGAAAATAAGGGTTCCGTCTCAGAGGGATTTCCCCCTTTAAATAAGCAATAATTAAATTAAAGGAGAGGAATAAAGCAGCAGGCTCACAGGCACAATGCAGATCAACAACAAACTTATTTCCGTTTCACCAGCTGCTCTAAAAACCTTGAAATGTTACATTCAGTAATAAAAACTGTGTATATATATATATATAAAATGTAGTCTGTGTCGACACTTCCCAAAACCCCTCCACAATTTTCCAAAACAACTTCTCCAGCTCATCCAGAACCACTTATCTTGTACAATAACTAGCTCTTAAAACCTGTGAAAACTCGAACATCAAGAACATCACATCTCTGTCCATGTGATCCATAAAATATCCGTTTGACTCTCCATCTAATGATACCTCTGATGCTCCATTTCACTCTTCATGTAATGCTCAGTGTAAAGTGTAATGCTCCACTGAATGTTACATCTGATGGTCCTTCTAATTTATTATCAGGTTTTCCATCTCATTCTTTATCTGATGCTCTAATCCTTAATTTGATACTATAGCAAAACTATGTAAATAATCAGCATTTACCAGAAGGGTCTCCCATTTAGCATTGCCAAAACCAGGTTAAGCAATGCTAACATGAGACATCTCCAAGCACTCAGTTTGTTTCACCATGTGCTTTCATTAAAAAAAATATTTATTAAAGATCAAGGAATGCCAGAAGTAGGATTGTATGTTGCATATCTGATATACAGTATTCAGAAACTGGGAGAAGGAGTAGCTTTGTTAAGAGCAGGATTTAAAAAGTTGTTAAAAAATACTTGATACTTGAAAAATACTACGGTGTGACTAGTTTTTGTTGCTATGTTTGTTTACAGGCTGTTTTTGTAAACAAAAAAACAAAACTGGTAATCAGGAAGAAATTTCAATATACCAATAAATAATGCCATTTCAATATACCAAAAAAAAAAAAAAAACTAAACAAAAAAAGTTACTTCACAACAAACGGAGTAAAACTGAAATGGCTCAGGTTATACACACACGTACTACACGCACCTTTTTTGGGGGGCATTTCCACTTTTCCAACAAAAACTCATTTCACTCTGGAGGACCAAATGTTCCCACAAGTACAAAATGGTCAGATGTTCCTCTCCTTGTGGGAACATTTGGTCCCCACCAAGAGATAAATACACACATGTACACACACTACACAGAGGATGGTTTACAGGGCTGTGTTTACATAAAATGGAGATTGATCAACCCAAGAAGTGGCCAGCTGAGGCAAATCGTAACTTTTCTGAAAATGTTATTGTTTAACAAATACTAATGAGACAAAATGAGAGGACTGCACCTCTTTGGCTCGGATATCTGATACTTTGGAAAAGACTTAGACTGTGGTAGGTAAAACTCATACCAAACTGCCAGGATAGAAAAATAATTGAGTTTAATGACCAATAAAATAAAGAAAACGCCCGTTAACATGGCAAATTAAAGAGCTTTTAAGTCTAAGATATTCAGAAACTTCTTACATAACATTTGTAATAATAATAAAAAAAAAACCAAAACACCAAAAGCAGATATGCTTCACATTAAACCCTTATTTAAAACAAATGTACCCTAACCCTTGGAAGCTAAGGTCTGAAGCTCCCTAGTGCCATTGCTATCAAGGGGTGTATTTATGCCAAAGCAATGAAATGACTGTCAGGAGGTGTGGCCAATCAATTAACACTAATGACCTCATTTCTAGGCAACCAAAGCAGTTGCCCTACATCAACAAGTGCTGAATGAGCACACTGACTTACTAAAAATCCTTATACAATGGTAATGCTAAACAACTTGTACACCAATCAACCAATCAGAAGCAGCAAAAGTTCACTAAATATTATAGTGTTCAGTCTTAATAATCACCGACTCCATTTTTATTTAACCAGATGCAACGCGAGAGCTATCCTTTTATACCACTGAGCTGCCGAATGCTCGATTCTGAGTGGTCAGAAGTCACGGATTAATTTTCTATAACAGCAGCTCTGACAGTAGCTTGGGCTTCAAAGTTTATATTAATGCACTCATTCTAACATGTTATCTTTCTATCGGAACAACTTAGGTTTCTGAATGGAGAGGTTTATTTAACATTTATGGAAGGAGTCTCCAGTGTCAGTGTTTTGGAACAGCCAGAGGAAAAGCTGTCTAAGTTTTCCACTAGAGGAAAGTCTTCAGGACTTTGTGGATTTTTGGTAATATGACAAGCTGCATATTTTCATCTTATTAATTTCAGAAGAGGAAAAAAAAAGGCTGGTGATGGAGCGATTGTTTATAGCAGTATAACAAGTGATAACAGACACAAACTTATTTCGCTGATGTCCCACATTCAACTGTATAACTGGATAAAGTGCTACTTTAAGTAATTGCAATTGTTGACAAACATACTGACAAATATATGAGGAATAAAACACTTCAGGAGGTGCTGTTAATGGACAATCAATCAACTTCAGGTTGGTATCGGTAACTCCAGTTCCACTTCATTTCTATTATTTTCCATAACAGGACACCACAAGTGTTTTACTTCCTCCATACAACATGCTAATAAAGGTATAAGAAAGCAAGAAATGCATTTTAATAGATATGCCATAGAAGAAGAATAGAAGCAGCAGACATACTTACAAAAATACAAGCATATCTGTATCTTGATACAAGTGGTGCAACAGAACCAAAGTGCGGTTTGGTCTATACATGATAAATGCAATACCAGTGTCTTTTGCAATATTAAAAAAAAATATACATCTCCCATATTTTTCACAGTTTCGTCATAGATCTTTATCAGATTGCACACCAGCATCCCTTAGTTTGTGAAATCCAGTATAGCCATCATTTATAAAAGTTTCAACCTGACATTTTTGATTTATTGGCTAAGCAAAATGGTCTGGCAGTTCACCATGCTCAGAGAAGAGACCAAACCAGTTATACAAACAGCTGACAAAAATGCCGATATTTTTGTGGTCCATCACTCAGAGAAGTATGACGATATTTAATAAACCCTGAACCATTTACTGTGAAGTGCCTTCCAAACACTCGCATGAAACCAAAGACAAGCCAGAGGAAACTGTACACGGTGCCACACAAGTTTCAACTTTGTGACCTCAGTTTAATAGCACACTGAGGTTTCGATGAGAGGATTTATTTCCTCTACAGAGTGCTAAGAAAACACAACTAATATCTTATATGCTCATGAAATTAAAGGCAACGATCAGCTGAGCCAGTTAGCACTGAGAAGCCTCCTTAGCCAATAAGTCAATCAGAGGTCAAAGCTCCCTTAATCAGGACAATGTTGGGAGCATACACGGCATTACACAGAGCTGCCGATTGGTTATATTTTAATAAAGTGTAGCAATGAGTTAATATATTGGGGCCATGAGATTTAGAAATCCTTAACTCATGGCAAATATTTTAAAATAAGAGAGACAGAGCAGTTGAATTAGACCACTCTGGTGCCAGAAACCTGAGCACAGATTGATGACATAATATTACATGTCACTTCAATCTTGAAATGATGCATTACTGGCATTGCAATATGGATATACCATTATCCAACGTCACCTTAAGTGAATTTTCACACCGAATCGACTTTTCCGTCCATCCTGGCCAAAAAACGGACTGGAGGCTACGTGTTGAGCATGAGGTTCCACAACAGTAAGTCACGGACTCGAGTTACACAATTCGTGGCCACAACGTAAGTCAGGACCATGAGACACTTAGTTTGTGGCCTTGAAATATTAAATGGAGGTGTCGATATATTAATTCATGGTCACACCTTATTAAAAAATAATCCTCAGCGGCTCTGTAATATAAACAGATATTTTCATGGTACAGAACTCTATTATTTCTTTGTATTCCAGTTCAATCCAATCATCACTGAAATGTAGCAGTGTTTATAAAGTAAAGCCTTCTAAAATTTAGCATACATTTTTTAGGTGTCAGACTGGACCTGTTTCAACTCAGACTGCAAAGAATTCTAATAAACGATTCAGGATGTATTAAAAATGTTTTTCAGGTTTTAACAGCGGCATCAAGAGAATACAGAATTTTCTATGGCCGAGAATTCGGTAAGAAATTTCACAAGAGTGAGCAGAAGCTTGCTGAATCTAAATAGCACTGGTTGTTTTGTCTTAGTGAGGAGAGAGCAAATCAGGCCAATTCACACAAGGGTGTGTGTGTGCACAGAAGCAAGGGAGAGAGAAAAAGGGAGGTGTGTATGCAGCTCCTCTACTGTCCAGTCACTTGCTGTCCTTTTAGGGGACTCCAGAGGCTAGTTAGAAGGTGTCTCGTTCTCACCATGAATCTAATTAGATCCCTGACTGAGGTCTTCACATTTCCTTGATAGAGAGAGAGAGAGAGAGAGAGAGATGCTATTCAAAAGGGGGAGAAAAGGTGCTAAAACACCATCTCTTTTCCCTTTCCTCACTCTCCTCCACCCTCACCCCATCCCGCCAGCCCCCTCGGAAGAAAAACAAAGAACGGCGAGCTAATGAAGTTGGTAATTAAGGAGCTTCTGTCAGGCACAATAGGTAATTAGACATTTGCTTCCCTCGGGTGCTGGCAGCCCAGTCTCCTCAGTGCTTGGGATGACCATGCATGCTAGCCTTTCAGACCTCTCTGAAAAGGGAGAGGAGCGATAATTTTCACCTCCCGCTGACCTGGACCTGCTATATCTCCTTAGACTCAGAGTGCATCGTTTCCTCCCACATTCGGTATCATGGTTCATACTGATTGCCCGGTGTGTATTTCGTAACAGATTTAGCACTCAGTAAGAGAAGAGAGATGGTCAGATCATTTGAATAAACAGGTTCTATATACTAGAACTGATGCCAGATATTAGACATGAATGCAATTACTTCTTCCTCAGCGTGGCCGTTTGCATAAACTCATTGTCTGATACATAATAGCAAAATAATCATGATAATTATTGTTTTAAGAAGCTCCTAAACAGCTCCAGGAATTCCTTTCCCCATTTGAAGCGACTCTTGCCTATAAAACACCATGAAATGAGTAAAACACTGAAATGAGTGTGTATGTGCCTCTCTCAGCATTCTGAGGGAAACCATTCTAATTATCACGTTTCCTTTAGATTGCTCGACCATGGTGGAGATAGGGAGAGTTCACTTGGCCTCAATTAAGCATATTTATCTCTGATTATCCTACGGTGAGATTTCTGTGCGGGCAAAGAGATTATTCTAAAGAGGCGGCGATATGCGAGAGGAGAGAAACGTTCAGACGAAGTGACATCTTTCAGCCAGAGAAGAAAGGGGAAATGAAAGAAATGGAAATTGAATCAGGATGAGACGCAGTTTAAACTACCTTCTGTGTTTCTCCATACTGGTGTAAACATAACGAACAGCTTTACTTTTTCCCTGATTAGGGAATAACATGGCATTTGAATAGACATTTTCCCCACAGACAAGTAAATAAAAGAATTTAAAGACGATTTTTAAAGAGGCTCAGAATCTTTATTAATTTGACACTTAAATCTTCCATTCTGTTTTCTGATATTATTGCGACTCTAACTGCCATAACACAGTCTAGTGAAATCTACAACAGTGTGTTGCCCCATCACTGTCACTGAATTGTCCACTGAACCCTTAAAGAACCTTTGAGGAACCCTTCCTCTCAGTGTCACCAGTGATGGCTGGTCATGATTCTCAATGGGAGGAGTAAAAACCTTACTACCCATCAGTAACTGTGTTACTCTTATGAAACCATTACAAATTAGGCTTATAGCATGGGGAAGGCATAAAACTATTACATAGAGACACATAGGAACATGCACATAGGCAACACCACTCAGGCTCTTTTTTTTTTTTCTTTCAGGTCCAAGTTTCAGGTCCGTAATTTGCTGTGTCTCTTGTGAAAGGCTGTGACCTTGTTGTGACCTTGACCTCGTTTGGCTCAATTCCACAATCTAATCAGTTCATCTGCTGATTACAATGATTCCATACAAATCCTAGACTCAACCAGACATTTTTGAAACATTGCACGGTCAACCCGGAAACAGGATGCATCCACCGGCTTGCGGCGGAGACATAATCCACTTCAAACCACCTGTTAACAGCAAATAAGAATGTGGATGCCAAAAATGTAGCATTCTGTGTTTTTCCCTTGAAAGAGAGGAAGGACTGAGATCTGCTGGTCCATTTATCCCAGCCAGCCCTGAGTGTAATATACATGATGTTGTATGTGTACTATTTTTGCCTAGCAGTCCCAATATCCACAATGGCACAGCCCAGGTTTTGTAATTTCCTGCTCGAACACATGCTAAACGTCCAATCTAAATGACATGCTCAAAAAGTTTCCCATAGTAAAGATAAGATCGTAAATGTTTAATACAATGCTCATTGAAAATGCCACCATTTAAAAGTGAACATTCTCTCAGTGCTACACCCCTGAACTCCATGCCAATCTCTCACATACTGTATGTATCATGGATCTGGTGCTTGACCGGGCCCCTTTGATCTGTGGGTTCATTTTGACATTCCTGGTAACCATTTACACTGTTTAGACGGGACGTGCCCCGCTGCAGGGCACAACACCTGGGATTTGAACCGTTGACCTCACGGCCGAAGCTCAGGGATCAGCGCGGACAGACAGAATCTATGCTCTTCATATCCTGTTTGGCCGTCAGCTGTGCCGGTGCATGTAGTCAGCCCTCGAGACATGTCACCTGTGCCCAGGTAATAGCATCCATAACATGGGAAAGGGAAAAGGTCAGAGGCAGAGGAGCACAGCTGTGTCCAGAAATGGAAAAAGCTTACAGACCACATTGTCATTTTAAGGCATTATTTTCCTCAGCAATCCAAATAACTTTGGCTGATATTGGATCATGAGGTGGGTTTCAACTGCAGGAAGCTTTTCAAGAACCCAGGAATGGTTTCAAGAATTCAGGACACCTATGGGAAGTGGTTCTCAAAGTGGGGTCTGGGGACCCCCAAGAATCACCAATTTATTTCTTTATAATTTTTTCTTACATTTAACTAAATTTGCAAAAATTTAATCATAACCTACTATTTTTTTTAAATATATTTAATATACAAGTAATATTTATCAGCCCATTTGACTGGTCACTTGAACTGAGGGGAGGGTTTGTGGAATTTATTTCCGTTCCAGTGGTTTCTAGCTACAAAACTCAATTTGAGGAACCAGGAATGTTTTAGTCCATGGAGAAAGTTTTCTGAAGAAACTAGACAACACAAACAAACAAACAAAAAAAACCCTCAAAACACACAATTAGTCATGTAACCATGTTCTCCGGATAACTGCCAGGGGCAGCATTTCAACATCTGGATACCTTCTTGCTCCACCCCCACATGCTAGGGCACCATCACTCTTGAGGTACTATGACATAGCCATCAGTCTGCCCACCATATTGGGGACAACCCCACAGGTGAACACAGCATGGCCAGGGGTACCACGCATTTCTGCTCATCTGTGACAAAACAAGGGTTTGGCTGGGTCTTCCAACAAGAACAGTAGTGGAAACCAAGGTTACATTTGCCCTTTCAAGGCCTTGAGCAGACCACTGCTGTTAGATTGTCAAATGCTCAACATATGCAGTGGAGGGGGCACTGTCCATCATGGAACACTCTGCCTCATTGCAGAAGGTCACTAGGGTGAACCATACTCTGTGTTGGCAAAAACATGCACTTGGATGAATTGTCTCGATCTCCTGCCAGACCCCATGCGCTTCCACAGGATTGCTGCCCCCTTGCACTGATCCAATGGGTATGTTACTCTCCAAGAGGCCAACCACTGGTGTGGCCACTTGTGGAGGTAAGTGCAGCAGAGATTAATCCTACAGCTCATTGCTGATTGAAGAACTTTGAGATCACCAGCTGTGGAGGACAGATTCACCTGTACCACTGAACGTCGTCACAGGTTATAATGTAGATAGCCTGAAAAATATGAAAAGTTGGAAAGGGAATGCCAGCCATTACTGATGCCATTTATAGTGTCATATGGTCAACACCACCCCTGGTGGTTAGGACAGGTGACATAGTAGCACTTTCTTCCCAGAGCAAACTGTAGAGAAGCTTGCTGTACTGAACATCACTGTCATTTGGTTAAGCTTGCATTTGACTAAACTCTTTTCTGGTGTTTTTTTTTTTTGGGCTGGGGGGTGCAACAATTTTTTTCCAGCTACATCTTCAACTCAAAGCAATCCTTGAGTCAAAGCAAGAACCTGTACTTAGTGCAGCTTGTTTAAAAAGTTACATGAAGACTAGAATCATCACCACACAACAAAACAAATCTATCAGCAGGAATTCATGCAGGAAATCTCTTTCTCCATCATAACAGTTCTGTATCTCTTCATTTCCTCAGAAGTTTCTGGAATCTCTTTAGAAAATGTGCTTTTCTTTGATATCTGACCCTTGATACATGGCATTCTATAGGTTCTTAAAAAAACATGCAAAATGCATCTTCTCGCTGTACCCCACCCTTAAATCACATTTTGATCAGCTCAGCCGAGGAGCCTCTCCTCAGGAAGAAGTAAAGGAGTCATTCTGAGCTCAGTGTGCTTTCCAAAACAAAGGCTGAAAAGGAGGCTGGAATTTTTGGAACGTTGTCTGTTTCCCAGCAGGTGCCTGTCAGCTCCCTAACAGATGTTCAACATACTGCTTCCTCCTTCTGTACAAGTCGATGCCAAAGTGCCGCAAGTGAGTGAGTGAGCCAGGGCGGCCCTCATCCCTCAACGTCCGGCCTCGACCCCGCGCCTCTCAGCGCCACCACCATGGGGGAGATAAAGCGCCTTGGACTGCTTGCTTGAAGGAATCCTAAATAGTAGTGGCTGTAAATCAGGCTCCCATGGCCCTATGGGTAGCAATTATCTTTTTTCAAACTAATAAATGCCCTCCCCTTCGCTGATAAGATGGTGCTATTTCTGAACCGCAGAGAGGAAAGAAAACAAAAAGCATGTGTTTAATGAGGGAGGAAGAGTTGGATGGGGTAGTGGGCTTTTTTTTGGTCCAGTTTCTTGGTTCACTGGAGGCCATTCAGAACCTTTAGAGCTCCTAATATGCTTTTGTTCCTTGTTAATTTATATCTATTGCACACACAAGACTTTAAGAGCCGGTTATTGACTACAGGTGCAAAAAGTCTTTGAAAGTGTGAATTTTGATATAGATCCTCCTTAGACTTGACTGACACCCATGATAACGAATTACCGTATAAACTCTTGGTAATGATCAGCACTGGAGTAGCTCTATGGAGACTTAACCTGTTTGCTTGGTGAGAGATGAGAGGAGACCACTGAGGAGCTATGAAGGTTTTATGATTGTATCTTTCAAGTTGATGTATTCTTGGATGTTGAGCTATGTGCTGGTATGAGACTACTGATATATGTTTACCACTGTGCTGCATCACCTCTACTTTTAAAAACACTCTGTAAATGTTGTGGAACTGAGGAGGCCAATTGCTGTAGTTTTGAAAGTGAAATGTTGTCCCATTCTTGCCTGATGTACAATTTCAGTTGCTGAACAGTTCAGGGTCTACTTTGTCGTACTTTGTGCTTCATAATGCACCAAATGTTTTCAGTGGGAGACAGGTCTGGAATGCAGGCAGGCCAGTTTGACACCTGGACTCTTACTATGGAGCCATGCAGTTGTAATACGTGCAGAATGCGGTTTGTCATTGTCTTGCTGAAATAAAGGCCTTCCCTGAAATAAACGTAGTCTGGAGGGTAGTATGCTGCTCCAAAACCTGTATACATCATTCAGCATTAATGATGCCATGTGCACTAATGTCCCCCATACCATCACGGATGCTGGCTTTTGAACTGTGTGCTGATAACAAGCCGGACGGTTCCTCTCCTCTTTAGTCCGGAGGACACGGTGTCCACGATTTCCAAAAAGAATTTCACATTTCGATTCATCAGACCACAGGACAGTTTTCCA
>JAOTRR010000043.1:3125461-3141092 GCA_028570945.1 Gogo arcuatus | reverse complement strand
AAGAGGCCTTTCGTCTGTCAGAGACAGAGTTGAGCCTCACCCTGGGGGCAGCGCACTCGACTGAGATGAAGCCAGTGATAGGAAAAAGGGAAGGAGAGAAAGCAGAGGATGAAAGATCGTCCACACCTGAGAGTTACAGCTCACTCAGTGAGAGATCACAGTTGTGGCCGTGAGAGTTTTTTTCTTTATTAAGCGTGTCACTCACTAAGTGAATTATCTTTTAGTGCACTATGACTCATTTCACAGGTGTGCAAACTTCATCGCTTTCTTTTCGACAGATAAAAATCTTAAACATCCAGACACAACTAAACCCAATCTACCTTTGATCCAAATGCGATTCTGTGAGATCTTTTTGTTGTGCAAGTGCTTGGACCCCACGCAGACACCTGAACGGTTTGGCCATCAGCTGTAGCTTTTTATAGGACTCTGCTATCCATTCTGTTTCGTTCGTGCGTATGTTTGGTGTATTTTCTTTCTGAATTGCAAAACTGGACGTCAATTTTTATAAAGAAAGATTTAATGGATGAATATTGAAGACACCATGATGGCTCACTAGCCTCGGGCTCATCCAGTTACGAGTTCAAATCCCAGCACCATCCAACTGCCACTGTGAAGATGTGCAGCAAGGCCTTTAACCATCTCCACTCTGCCTTCACGCCAGTTTCCTAAGAGCAGTGTTGAATTCTATGTTCTGTTTGGTCAGAAGGTGTTGATTGTTAATATAACAGCAACTCTGACAATAGCGCAGCTATTAAAAAAAAAAAAAAGTGTGATTTCACAAAGAAAAATGTATCACTGATATGATGCTTCAGGATGTTTCATATGTTTTGGAAGGAGTCTCAAAGTGTGCGCACTGTGCAACAGTCAGGAGTAAAACTATAATCAAGCTATAAAGTTTTCCAGACAAAGGATGTCGTTTGTACCAGGGTAACAAGCTGCATTTTTTTTTTTCTGTTTTTAACTTAAAATGAATGTGAGGAAAGATGTGTGTTATTAGCTGATATAACATAACTGATAACTGGAACTAATTCTTGGACATTCCACAACATTAAAAGGTAACAATAAATGGATAAAAAGTATGAAGCGCCATTCCTGAATAAACCTTTAATATTTAAATACTTATGCTTATTGTGAAAAATCAATTTTTTTTAAACAACCATTAGACTGAAAGGATCAATTTTCAACACACCTCGATGTTCACCAAACTCTAAATAAAGCCATGAAACACTCCTGAAATCATGAACCCTAATCAGTTTTATTAACCTGACCCCTAGCACACACACGAGATGCTAACACTGTACTCACCATTACAGTAGCATGAGTGGCCATTCACAGCTTTAGGCAAGAGTGAGAACCCTTTCCTGCTCCAGAACCACCAACATAATCACAATGAACGCAAGTGTGTGTGTGTGTGTGTGTGTGTGTGTGAGAGAGAGACACAGAGAGAGGGAGAGAGAGAGAGCGAGAGAGAGAGAGAGACAGAGTGAGAGAGAGAGAGGATCAGTGGATGAGAGAGAAACAACCTCTCCTTGGCAGGTCAAATTTGGGTTGGCAGAACAGCCGACCACAGAACATCCTGGAACTGTGTCAGAGAGAGAGAGAGAGAGAGAGAGAGAGAGAGAGAGCGCAACAGTGAGAGAGACACAGAAAGACAAACAGAGTGACAGAGATAAAGACAAAGGGAGAGAGAGAGAACCAGAGATGGAGGGAGGGAGGGAGGGAGGGAGGGAGGGAGTTTGTTTACACTACATGGTTGATTTGAGTGGTTTGATTGTACACAGAAGTAAATTTCTGTGCTAAACACTGATTTTATTTTCATCTGACATGTGCAAGGCTTTAGTTCTGAACACACACACGGCTCAGTGTGTGAGTGTGCTTGCACAGTGTGAATAATCTTGTTTTAGTTGGTCTGGCTGCACATCAGCATCTTTAAATAAGACTACAGGCGCTTGGTGAGGTTGCGTTGTTGACGAAGCCTGAATCTGCATTGACGTCCAAAGCAATTATCCTGACTTTTGGGCTGTGAGCTGCATTTATTACTGTATAAAAGCCCTCATTCATTTATTGCACATCTGATTATTTATTTAAGACTCCCGTGACAGGCGCTCATGTCTCTCGGCATTATGAGGTAGTCATTTCAGTGCATGATTTGGTGTCTGATGAACAGGAATGAGCTCATTGAAGTCACTGCGTATACAGTAACAGGTGCTATAACATGATGTTTAGACAGATTGATAATGAAAGGCTCTTTAATATGAAAGGGAAAAACTGCACATGCATGATATTACCGTATACATTCGCTCAAGTCGCATGAACATTATGGAAGCTTGACTCTCATGAGGTCTTAAAACCCTCCAGTCTAAAATACCCCAGAATAGACCAGTGCCAAGGTCGGTGTGGCCATGCCTCCAAGCGGAGAGCGCTAAAGTCCACCCTAGATTGGGATGTGAAACAGACCAGATTTCACATGCTACTGAATTCATATTTAAAGATCCTGGCCTATGTTTGGCTCTTTGGAAAAACAACACTGACAAATAAGAAATAACAATACGAACAAAAGTAAGGATGATTCTAAGAAGAAAAGGAGGCATAAAATAAAAAATAAACTGGTTTTGCCAAAGTCTGTGCATGCAGTACACCTAATCAAAGTTGTAGTACAGCGCTGTTGAATTCTCGATTCCGATGGGTTAGAAAGCATTGATTAATTTTCTATAACAGCAGCTGTGATGGTCGTTCCAGCTGCAAAGTGTTTATTAATGCACTTTAAGCATTTTGGCAGGAGTCTCCAGTGTCGGAGCTTTGTGCTTTTCAACAATTTTTTTTGTTTTATTAAGAGAAAGCAGCTGTTGAAGGAAGACAATTTACAGCTGTTTTAATACTCCATGATAACATTAGGTACAAAGCACAATGCATCATTCTTTGAGTATAAACAGGATGTGCTGTTATCGGAAAATAATCAACTTCAGTGTGTTTCAAGTAACACTTTGCGTTGGATCCCATCACTGATTATTTGCCTACATAATCAAGCTCAATAGTGTTTTTTTAATCTTCACCTAATCAGCATCTCCGCCCAAGTTTTTCTCAACATGAAACAGCAGAATCAGAATACTTCATGAGACTAACAAATCAGAGTAAAATCAGGGCCAAGCACAGAAATAAACACCCCCCTGATCTGAAAATCCTGTATTCATAAATGCACTCTCATTCACCAAGATTTAGCGATGTTAAGTGAAGTGTTCTCTTTGCACATGCTGGATTATAACACAAAATCCTTTCATTAGGCTCTCTCATACTATTTCTAAAGCACGAAGGTGTTTTTTTTTTTTTTCCCCCCTCTAAGCTGATCACGAACACTGGTCCAGAAGCGACCCCGGGGTGACAAAAAGGTGTTGCTTGGATATTTCACCACACGGGGTGAAAGACGATTGCTTTGGCGGCGCCGTCTCCGCAGGGAATGCTGGTGTCATTAGGTGTCCACAAAGCGCCGTGGCGGTCTGAGGTCCACAGCCTCACACTTGGCTCATTAAAGCAGAGCAGGAGTCAAGCCTCTGCTCCAATCCTCCTCTCATTAAACCGCATTCAGCTAATAGGCCAAATCCACACCAGCACCACCGCTGAGGCGAGAGGCTGGAGGAGTATACGAGTGTGCTCACACCCCTCTACCTCCTTCCTCCTGCCTCTCAGGCCCCGAAAGGCCCACCTGAGGCCCTTAAAAATAGCAATTTAACTATGTAGCTGAAATTGTGACTAGTTACAGCGCAGGGATTCTCAGGTGAATTCTGAACCATTAGTACCTTTTAGTACCATGTTTTTGTTTCAGTACTAGAATCATATTCATGTTGGGCATGTCAGCTGGGTGGGGGTCGGCTTGAGTAACAAAAACATCCATATCTATTCAGTTCACAGTAATTATAGAATGCTTAAAGGCATCTCAGCTGTGTCTTGGGAGATTTATATTGCCAGTGTTGGTGATGCAATGGCTGAATGAACCATGTGATTCACAGATATTGAGTACATAAGGATTGTAGAAAATTTGGATCAAAGTTTCATTAGATGAGTGGCGTCAAATTTGTGATTCAATCATTGGGATTGCAGTTTGTGTCCCACTGATATTACATATTCCAAAAAATAAGTACAACTTCAAACAATAACCCAGTATAGCATTTGGAAAGCATTTTTGCCTGTCCCAGCCCAACAGAACTACACTTAAACTCAAACACACTCCAAACATCGTATTATTTTTGCATTAATGTGTGAATCCATTGGACATTTTTCCACATTGAACATCCTTTTCAATGACTCGTCTCACAACTCACTCAACACTGTGCCCTGACCACATTCCGTGAGATATTTGGAATATTCCACACGTCACACGGAAATTGCATCATCCTGAAGATCATGGGAAGAAGAACAGTGCACTTATTTGTTTTTAAACGATACTGTGATATTGACTGACGAGGTTACTTTGAAAGTTCCCCAAATTAAAGATTTGAATAAAAGATGTTAATAAAATCATTCAAAAGCCTTTATGCAATTAGCATGGATGCTAGTTTGCGTTTGGTTAATCTACACTGTAAAACAAACAAAAACAAACAAACAAAAGACACTCAACCCTGTTATTCATTTAAGAGCAAAAAACCCCACCCTTGTACAGATCAGATTGTTACCAGAGATGGGTTAGCACATTTACTGAACAATTAAATGCATGTTGCTTTAGATTCTATGTTGAAAAAGTATAAAATAAAATCTAGTGCGAAATGGCATCATAATCATATAATCACCCTAGAACATCCAACCCATTCTGCAGACGCTGAGAACGGATGGCCGCATTCATATCCTCCCCTCTTTATGTAATAGCTGGCATAATGTAAGTGAAAGCGGAGGAGTAAAATCATCTTTCTCCCCTTCACTGCCAGCACCTCATGGCCAAGGGTGTCTAATAAGGAAACGGATGGTAATTACTGCCGAGAGTCTTTGTGATAACAGGGATCAGAGCTATTGCGCTGCAGTTCATTAAAGCACTGAGGACTAACATGGGGAAGGTGCTGAAATTAGAAAATGATATCGCTTTGTGGCTTTCCCTCCCAAATATGATGTTTTCATCATTATGGATCATAACCTTTTCTCGAGGTAGAACAACTTCTTACCTGATTGTGCAGTAATGCCTGCTCTGTTTTTTTCTTAATTTAAATGGAGTTATGAGGCCAGGCAAGTGCTAGTCCTCTGTAGAGAAGTAATGTGCATTAGAGTGGAAGAATTAAATGAGAGTTAATCGTGGTAGGTTAAATGCTAAAGAAAATGCAAACTCAGTTTAATTTTAAAGTTCACATACCTAATAATTTAATAAGTAGCTTTACAAACTAGTAACAAAGCATCATTAAAAAGTAGCAAGGATAAATTATTATTCAATCACATTGAGTTTTTTGCAAGTACTTTACAGTAATCTTGGCTCGCCAGTTGCACATCATGCCTCTAATTATTCAGCTTTGCATGGGGAAGCTAATCTTGGACAAACTTGGACCTTTGGCTTTGCTCTTAAAAACACATTTGCTTAAGGAATTTAGAAAACAAAGAGGAGACAAGGTGGGGAAAACCTTGTGAGATCTTTGGACATTTAAGGCATTAAAAATACACTTTTGGGGTTAAAAATTAAAATTTTACCAAAAAAAATAAATAAATAAAGAAAAAGAAAAATATTGCAGTGGCAAAGATGAAACATATCAGAGAGGAGGCAATCAGGTGTAGTTCCACGTGAAATCTTTCCATGAAGTTAAAATCAGGCCACTTAGATACTTAAAATCCAAAAATGTATTATTTGAATTTCTCTTAGCAGGTAAAATAGATTTTTTTTTTAAAACTGAAAGAGCAATCGTATTTTGAAATCCAATTTCACTCATGTTCTGACCATCACTTGCACTATCAACACCAATAAACAGTTGGTCCTTCACCAGCCTTGAAATTTAAAAGATAATAAAAAGGCAGCTTGTTAGAAATTTCCAAGAAACTGGAAAATTCATTGTCCTGAAAGTTTCTTGTGGCTCAGACAGGACACTCCTTCTACAAACGTTAAATCTTCACCATATCCCGTGTACGATTAGACATCTTTGTTTAAAAAACAAAACAAAAAACACAAAAAAATTGCTTATTTTCGGGCTTAGATTATGTCGCTTTCCTGCAATACAAGTCCCTGTGAATTCATGGGATATGAAAGAAACGATCATATTTAAGAAGCACATTAACAGAAACCTGTGATTTGACAGGGTTACAGCTTGAACTCAACCAGATTCAAGAATTCAACAGCATGAATCGATGAAAGTATCTGAATAATAACAACAAACAGATGTTATCTCCTATTTTGCACACAGCAGAACTGATGTTTACATTAGGAATGAGGTACAGGATATAACCGACATAAGGAGGAGCTGATGTTGACTCCGCCCCCACTAAAGATTGCTAGTTGCCAACAAAACTAGCAGGAAGTATACCCAAGGTTAATGAGGTTAAAAAACAAAGCAGTTTGTCTTCCTAGTCATGTTTTTTTTTTGTATTTCTACTGCAAATAAAATGTGTGTGAACCGAGCGAGTGGGCATTCACACCAAATGCTCCAGATGAGTTCGTTTAACTTATTCATAATCACATGTAATGCTCCAGATGAGTTCGTTTAACTTATTCATAATCACAACTTTGTGGAAAAAGACAAGCCCGGCTCCGGACCGAATAACACAAGCAAATTATGGATGCGAAATCAAGTTCATTAAAGCATGCGTGGCTTTGCACTGATAATCATCATTATGTGAAAATTACAACTCAAATGTGGTTAACATCAGAGGAAGATCTTAAATGGTGCATTCAGGCTAAAGAGAACCAACAATGGTAATATGTAAATGTTTATAAAGAAACTCACACGCCACACTGACCTTGGAGAAACCAGAGTTGTGCAACCTAAGTATCTACATGTGTGTCAAACTTTCTGCCAATCCAGAGTGGATATGAGCGAGAAGGGAAAAGGGGAATCCATGCATTGCCTTCAGTGAGCATTTTCCCTTCTCACCAGTTCTCAAACACAAAGATTTAATAAAGCACAAAGACGTACTAGTTTCTCATTCATAAATTGGACAAAACATCAATTGGCGATTCCTGATTGACTCATATCCTCACTTTTCCCTCTGTATTTTAATATGTACTCACTGGCTATTTTAATAAGAACACCTTTACACCTGCTAACTTGGGCAATTGGATGAATCATGTATTAGTAGTGCAATGCATAAAATCATGTAGACCGAGGTCAAGAACTTCAGTTTAACCAGCTCTAATCAGTGACTGAGTGTGGAATGGCTGTTGTTGGTATTAAGAATTTCATAAACTACTCATCTCCTGGGATTTTCTCACACAACCGTTTGAGTTTATACAGAATGGTGCCAAAAACATGCAGTGAGCGGCAGTTCTGCGGGCAGAAACATCCACAGAGAGACCAGAAGAGAATGGCCAGACTGGTTCCGGTCGACAAAGATGATGGTGACTCACAAGCACTCTTTACAACCGTGGTATGCAGAAAAGCATCTCAAAAAGCACAACACTCTGAGGCTTGTGGCGGATGAGCGACAACAGGTATTCATGCAATGATAAAAGTCACAGAGATCACATTTCTTCCCCCAGTCTTATGTTCGATATAAAGATTAACTTAAGCTCTTGTCCTGGAACCGCATGGTTTTAGGTATAGCGCTGCTGCCATATGATTGGATGAAGAAGCAGGTGGTCCTATTAAAGGGGCTGTTGAGTTTATGTGCACATTCAAAAGTTAAACACAATTGATTATTTTTATTAATGCAGTTAGGTTCGTCCAGGTCTCTGAATGCGAGTCCATGTGGAAGAAAAGCATGCATGTTAACACATTATACTTACCTCTAGCATAACGTGAGAAATACAACAATAAATTGAATCTATCTTTTTCACTGATTTGAAGATCAAGGTTTGTTGTTGAAATTTATTGTAAATCATTATCTTAATGCTCATGTATACATTTATTTCCTGAATCAAAAGGTATTTAACAATTACTTAAAATTATATTCCCCACAAATAAGTCGCTTTCAGTTTAATAGTTTTGAATGGAAACAGCCAACTTTGTCTCGTTGGGATATTTCGGGAAATCCTCTTGATTTCAACCCATTTTAAAATCTAAAATAGTTTTTAGATTTAGATTTGTTTAACTCTTTTAGTCGCCGGATAAATCCATATTTATTATTTTAGTCTTCATTATAATTCTAAAATCATAATCTATGAGCTGGTGTGTCCAGATTATGAAGTGTATACAAATCCAGGAAAAACAAACAAACAAACAAACAAACAAACAAAAAAAAACCCCCTCGATGGTCACTTAAGTTTCCTGTAAGAGAAGAGTGCTGGAACGAGAGGAAGTCAAGTTATGTTTATAACTCCTGACATCAGCCATTACATGACTGGCCTGAAGCAAAGTTAAGCAGGAACAATAGAGATCACTATCCAAGGTAATCATATCTGATGGAGGATTTTAGATTAGAGCTTTTAAACATCAAACAAGTGTTTGGCATTCCTCTACCTGATGCTTTTGAAGCTTTTCACTGTCTTTCTTCAAAGTGCTGTTTTTCATATCACCACAAAAATGTCCACATTACAACCAGTAAACAATTCACCTTTCTGGGGAGGGGGGGGACTGGGAGAGTTTTCCACCGAGCTGGGAACTGATGGGATGACTACAGGGCCACACACCTCCTCTAGGATGGAGTGAAAGATCAGTGCTCATGGTTTCTTCTGAATAAAACCAATATAATAAACAATTCTTCTCCACCAATGAGGGATTTTTTTTTGTACCTTACTGTTACATTCCATACATTTGTTTTCTTCCCATCCTTCCTTTCCTTTCGACCATCTTTCTTCCTCTCCTTTTCTCTCTTCCCCCTCTTTTTTCCTTTTCCTCCCTTTTATTCGTCCTTTCCCTTTCTCTCTTTTCCTTCCTGTCTTCCACTCACTCTCTTCCTTTCTTTCTCCTCTTTCTTTCTTCCCTCTCACTTTTTTGTTCCTTTCTTTCTGGCTTTCTTACTTTCCCCCCCTTTTCTTTCTCTCTTCCCTTCATTCTTTCCTCCTTTCATTGTTCCCCCTCTCATCTCTCCCCCCCCCCCCCCCCCTTCTTTGTCTGTCTTTCTGCTTCTATCTTTATTTACTCTTTGAATGTGTTTTAACTTTTTTGGATCAAATATCGTAAAGTGACCTTAGGTTTGAAAAAGGTGCTACAGAAACAAAACAAAAACAAAAAAATTATTAGCACCACCTATTATAACTAAGGCATAACTATGCTTGATAAAACCTGGGCCTTCTATAGAAAAATTATGATTAAAAAAAATGCAAAAAGACCATTGTATAATAAAAGTGAATACTGCAGGCAATGACTCTTGTACTGCGTAAGTGCTGAGTGGGGTCATCAATCCAGACTGGAATTCAAACGTACTTCGGTCATTATTCTCCCGAGTCTGTTTTAAAAAGTAATTTATTTTAAAGTAAATGACTCAGCCAGTAACAATATGGTAGTGTGGTATCACATTCAACATCAACTCTTATGAAAATATCAAGAACTCGCATGCAAAGTGCTTTATCCTGGTCGGGGTTGTGGTGAATCCGGAGTCTATCCCAGAACACTGAGGAGGATGCGGGAATACACCTTTGATGGGAAGCAGTCCTTCGCAGGGGTCCAAGCATGCACTCATTCACACGTAGGGGAAATTAAGAGCAGCCCACCCAGCTACTGGTATGTTTTTTGGGATGGGGGAGGAAACTGGAGGAAACCCACGGACACGGGGAGAACATGCAAAATTCACAAACTGATCAAACCGGGGACCCTGGACACTTGAGGCAGAAACACTCCCCACTGTCCCACCATGCCGTTCACAAGAAATGGAAACGCAACTGAATTTATTCGAGAGGAAAAGATACAGGATAATTTTCTAGGTGGAAATGAGTGCACAAGAAGCTCCCTCACTTCAGAGACACAGAGATGAGTACGATTTGGGCAGCAAGCGAGAAAACACGGAGCTTATTAAATCACGTCTTTTCTTCTCCTTCCTTCATGCTTTTCATGGGTGGTCAGCTATAATCAGTTTACGGCGTGGCTTTTCTCGGTGTGTTAAGTTGGCCTGCGCTCATTTGCACGAGCAGTATGAGAGTTTTTACACAGCCGTTCTGCTTAATCTGCCTGTAAAGTTGTGCTGGCTTGCTTCCGTGCAGACTGAGGGATGGTGAGAGAAACAAAATGCTCAGCTCTTAATCCACCAAGGCCTCGATTCCCTCGTCAACCCCCCCCATCATCCCCGAAAGGGATTTACCCACAGTTCTCTCCTCTCCCCATTCCCTTTTTACACACAGGCACACACATTCTGTATAATTTATAAAGCCTAAGCTCTTTCAATACTCCAAAATGCCAGATAAACTTTTCTCATTTGCCCCTAATTTGGTCACGCGAGATAATGCCGACATCTGAGGGCTTTTTAAACTGCTTTTTAAAATGCATTCCTGAAAGGAGCTGGCTCTGGCATCTCGGCACCTTGTTAGCATTTCCAATGCAGAGGTCTCCTTAATGTGCTGATTAATCCTGTATTCTCCAGGTCGCACATATTCGGAGACAGAGAGGGGAAGAGAAAAAGGAAGCAGCTATTACAAGTTTCTAAGGACTGGCCCCGTTTACGTCTGTGCCAGCCTCCATTGTGCCAGCTGTCAGATCTGGCATCTCTCTAAAAACCACGCACCAAAACAAGGAAAAAAAACAAAACAACAACAACAAAAAAAAACTTTGCGGTTCTGTGTAAACGCACACCAATTCACTGTGACTCTGCCATACCATAGCGGAAAGCCGAGGCATATAAAAAGAACTGACGTGACCAAGACATATAATGTGAATGAAAGATTGAAATATGGAGCGGGAAACGATGCCGTAGGTGCTGCCAGATCCTGCTTCTATGAGAATGTCCACTTCAAAAACACAAAGTCTCATTACAAAAGTCTCATTCAAAATGGCATACAGTAAAAGGGAAAATATTTGAGCGCGTTACCAAGTAAAATGTTATTATATCATTTAGTAAACTCCAATATATAATTGTATACCACAACACTGTTTAACTGTCAAATCTGATTGATCAGATTATGTTGATTAGTTCTCTTTTAGAGCAGCTCCGAGGGTATATCAAGCTGCCAGGCAAATCTCAGGTTGATATTAAAATATGCTCGTTCTAATACATTATCGTTTCTATAGCAACAAGGGATTTATTGCAGACAATCTACATAGCTACAAGGCTAATTTGAAAACAATTAAAACATTTTTCATGTCACAAAGAAAACTACAACTTGATATGGTGAGGCTTTCTGTAAAGGAAGGAGTCTCCAGTGTCAGTGCTTTTTTTTTTTTTTTAAACAGCCAGTAAGTTTTTCAAGCTGACAAATTTCGAGAGAGAGAGAGAAGAAAGGCTGGTGAGGGAACATCTGTGAGAGAGTTTAGTTCCTGGTATTACTTAGCTGCTTGATAGATGTTCTGTAGCAGTAAATGCAACTATAAACGGTTAAAAACATCGTGTCATTCATTAAATCAATTGTAATCGATGTTGTTGTGGAATAACACACTTTGGCACAGGCAGTCATAGGAAAATAATCGAGTTTTGGGTGGTAACAGTAACTGTGCTTTGTTGTCGGACCACACCACACCACCCAGTTGGTGATTAGTTTCCTCCACCAGCACACCCCCAAGTGTTCTATGCCTTGCTTCTTTTTCCACACAGCATTCACATCATTTTTTATCCCTTAAATGATATGTAAAGAATGAATAAATAAATTGATTTGGTAATCCCAGCAAAAGAGGAAGGGATGTACTCAGCCATTTTCAAGGGGTTTAAAGGGTTAACTCTGTTCTGACAGTGTATACATTTCATTCAAATGGTAACATGCTCCTATATAATACCTTTTAAAGCCCTCAGTATCTTATGTATTATTAACCATATTGCTCTTAGATCATTTTAAATTTATATTAATGAAGGAGGATTGGATCTTGTTTGAACACTAATTTGATAAAATTGTATCCTTTTAATTATTAATGCTCGTGAACTCGCGCTAAAGTCCAGCCCGTTAAATTTCAGCCAAAATGTATAAGTATTCCGTATACAAGGCAGTTTAAAAAGACATTGAGTGTTACGGTATAATAAGATGTCAATTAAATGCATATTAGGGATTATATATCAGACAGACTCACTCATTGCAGGCACCTAAAGCTCAGATAAAAGCGCCGTCTCGAACACGTCGCCCACGTATTATAAACTGGTCTGAAGGTTTTTAAAGATGTCGGAAATCTGCCCATTAACGATAAGGGCTGACTGGTTTATTCAGCGTGAGTTGCAGCACGCCAGAGACAAAGTGGAGCTTCATTTATGTGCTAATATGGCGCAGGGGAGATAATGAGTGAGGAGAGATCGCTCGGCGTGTCAGGCTCGGCCCTTTGAACCGTTCCTCATTCCTCCTGCACCTGTCACTGCTCTGCAATAAACACAAACAGCAAACCTGCCAGACTGCACTCATGAGTGAAAGGCAATAATTACTTCGGGGAAAGGGTTTTTTTTTTTTTATTGCATGAGACATTCACATTTTTGGCAGCGAAAAACCTCACCGTCCTTCTCTCTAAAACTTCCTCCTGAAATCCATGCACATGCACGCAAAGTGTTTAGGGACTAATATTCCTCCCTTAGAAATTAAGATCAACAAAAAATACATTTATATTGTAGATCTTCTACATCAGCGTACAAGTCAGGTCCGAAAATGACACCAATAATGAACAAGCTTTTGTTCTTTTTGAACGATTTGATTAGCAATAACCTGACTGAGAAGTAATGAGAGGAGTCTTAGAAATATTCACATGAATTTCAGATTTTTTATTTTATTTTAGTATTTGGTTTCTGTCAATTCAAACAAGAAACACTGCATCAGTGTCACAACCGACTTCGAAATCACATTTCTCCTGCTTGAGTGATGTCATTTATAGCTAATCACAAGCAGAAGCAGAGGAAAGGGCCGAGGAGCCCATTAGAGCAGCGGCCTAGTGGTCGTGACGATGTGTGTAATGCAGTCATAGCTAATTTCCTGGGTGGGTGTTCACAGCCGTCCCAGAAACATGTTCTGAAATGTAAGATTCACCTGGAATTTCCAAGCTCACCCAGGTTTTGCTAATACATAACACTGTTTTGACCACCGAATGACCTTTCACCAACCGTTAGTGAACAGGCCCATAAAATCTCACATTAGCGGCCTGCCTCGACCGGTTTTGGTTAACTATTTGCACATGTTGTCGAAGCAGTATAATCATACATCTGTAGTTTTCCCCTTGCTAATGTTTTACGTGGCCCGTCGAGCACCGGTGGCTTCGGGTCTCAAAGGTTTCTGTGGTTACTGCTCTACACCATTGCTCCTTGTGACGCCTTTGACGAATGAATGTTTTTTCAACATTTGTGTGCTGCCATTAATGCTACATTAGATCACTTTAATCCTACATTACACTACACAATTATGTGGGCCAGTGCTTTGTGTGCACGAAGTTCTCATGCATGGCCAGTTTTCCGTGTTTTATTATTCACAGAGTGCTATGAAATTGCGGTTGCGTCTCAATGCCTCAATGTTGCTCCCACCGCTGTCACGGCAACCACCCAAAACAATGCTCGCACACTATAAACTTGCCCTGATTAGGAACGTAGTGTAGAATGTAGAACGCCTGTAAATGGCAGTCGAGGAAATCAAAAGCGAGGAAGTCAAAGGTTTTAATGTGATGTTTTATATGTCGGGTTGGAGCAAAACTGCATGAAAATATGCACTTTATAGGATAGCTGCATGGTGCTTTGGAACCACAAAACGATTGGATCCGCTAGTTATGAAGCTTGTCGTCTTCATGCGTGTTTCCACTGTGTGACTTATAATACAAGGAAAGGTATTGAAAAAAACCTCTTGGCTTTTGTACTTGCTGTAATAGATCTCTTATTAGTGGTCAGGGAAAGATAGGATAGGCAAGTGCAAAAGCCAAAGGGGGGGGGGGGGCTGTTTCTCGGTGGCTGGAGTTCAAACAGGGGACAGGCCGAGTCCCATCACAATGACTTGGAGTAGTGGTTCAGCATTGCAGGAATTTTTTAATTTCCTGTTACTCAATAATTCAGCTTTTGTTAGGGCTGGTGGACAACATCCTCCACCGTGTGCTTTTCTGATCAGCTCGATCCATTCGACAGACATCGCTTCCCTTCAACGCAAGCTCTCAGACAAAGTCCACGTGGTGTACGCTAGTCAGCGGATGACTCCACTCAAGTCGTAGCATTGGGAGACACCCGTTTTCATTGGCAATTTATTGAATCATCATGAACTCTGGCTAAATTGCCTTGGTCTTTCCTCCATGCCTACTGAAGAAGCAAATAAAACACTGACATGCTTTACAACACAGACGAGCACTTCCAGTGCCTCACACTCTCCTTTATTTTCTTTCTTTTTTTCTACTTTTCATTCATTCATGGCCTTTTAGGCTTGAATGAATCACCTGCTGCCCAAGGTGTTGAGTTGCTGTTGACTGCTCTGAGCATCTGGCCAAGCTATTATCTGCAGTGATGTACTGTAGAAGGTACTGAAATTCAAACCACTATATACTTCCTGGAGAAAGCTGTCATATCAATTTTGTACATTCCTCATCAAAAACAGCATCAATGACCGATTTCAATCATGTTTTGGCCTCATCGTGGCACAGTTAGTAAATCCTTCACATCGCACCATGGTTCTTTTCTAGTATTAGGTCTCAGTGGAGTAGTAAACTACTCCATTTTAGTATTTAACTACTAAAATAGTTAAATTAGGGCACAGGTTCTTTCATGGGGTTTCTTTCTCTGAAAAGGTTATTTTGTTAATGTATGCAATAATTCCCCAAGGTATGAAACACTTGGATATGGTGTTCCTCAAGGATCTAGCCCGAGTCCTTTACTCATCTCATTATACACAGGAAAACCATTCACATTATGAAATTGACATATACGTTTTCCCCGAATTGAATTATGATTTTCATTTCAACTACTAGTAAAATTACCCCCAAAAATAAAAAGGGAGAGAATTGCATTTAAGGATTTAGTTCCAAGTGCAGTGCAGGAGCATCACAGACATTTTTACACTTGGTACATGATTACAATCTAGGCTTAAGTTTCTTTCAGTGTTGCATAACTATCCAACAACCTGATCAAAACGTGACATTCATAGTGTGAGGAAGTGGCACTTAATCAGCCTAATCAGAGCCTAATCAGAAGAAAGGCTTCAAATTTGCGAGGGAGCATAAAGATTGGACTCTGGAGCAATGGAAAAGGTCATATGGTCTGAAGAGTCCAGACTGACAGGCACTTCAGGGTAAGAAGGGAAGCACAGGAAGTGATGCACTCATCATGCATAGGGGCCACTGTACAAGCCTCTGGAGGCAGTGTTACGATCTGGGGTTGATTCAGTTGGTCAGGTTGAGGCTCAGAAAAGTTATGTGGCAATAAAATGAAGTCAGCTGACGGCCTGAATGTACTGAATGACCAGGTTATCACATCAATGGATTTTTTCTTCTCTGAT